>PYUH01000036.1:7043479-7064605 GCA_016808085.1 Suaeda aralocaspica
ATAATAATAATAATAATAATAATAATAATAATAATAATAATAATAATAATAATAATAATAATAATAATAATAATAATAATAATAATAATAATAATAATTTAATATATACATATATATTATATATTATTCATTTGCTACCTAAGAGTCAAGGTATGAACAACAACATGTCTCTTAAATCAATCTAAGAATTCGGTTGTCACTAACATAAGAGACCAGTTTTTCCTTTCAGCATATTTCCTACATGGAGACAAAAGAAAGAAATTAATAACTGCTTTCTTTGCTCAACTTAAAAAAAAAAAAGGTTCTAAAATCTAGTTTCCTGGCCTAAGAGACGTGCTCGGTAGAGACGTGTTAGTTTATGGTCTCTTTGGCTTATTTTGACTGGTCTCTTTGGCCATTTTTGTTCTAGTGATTCTCCTATTTATTCGTTTGCATTTCAATCATTCCACATTCCAATGCTTAACTAAAATTAATTACTCCCTCCGTTCCCTATTTTCCTTGTCCGTCACTATTCATCTCTTCATTATGGTATATGATATAATAATAATAGTGGGGTTAAATTGGGGTAATAATTGATGAAAGAGAAACAACCTGCAACTAATAGTGGGTGATGTACTGTGTGGGGTCCATCTTAATAAAAAAGTAATATAAATTTAATAAAGTTGTTTGGTAAAGAAAAATATGAAATATCCCAAAATAAGATAGGTAAAGAAAAATAGGGAACGAAGGGAGTACTCAATTTGCAATTCAACAACAAATACCCAAAATATTGACAAAGTGTGTGCAAGTCCATAGCAGCTTCATGTAATACAGTGTAAAAACATGAAAATTTAAAATCCTAGGTCCACAAATCCTATAAGTTCATTTTGATTCCCAGCCAATAGCTTGATTTTGAAGCATATGCAAATCACAAAACCTTATTTTTTTCTCCCTTTTCAATCTTTTATACTACAAAATTTTGTGTTTGAAATTTTAAATAAGAAAAAAAAAACCCCCAAAAAGACACTGTTGAGATTATGGAGATGGAAGAGAAGGGAGGTTGAAGGTGGAGAGGTAAAGAGGGGTTTCTTGAGATCGGGGTTCGAAGAGGTGGTGAGGGGTGGATTGGCGTTCATGGGTTATGTAGCTGCATGTGGTACATTTGGTTATGTGATGGCTTGTGGAAGTGGTTGTGCAACGACTATGTGATGGTGGTGCTGTGGAGTATAGGAAATTCATTTTAACTATGTGAGTGTAATTTTTGGGAATGTAGGATAAGGTTTTATTAGGAATTGGTGGTTGTGCAGCGGGCACTTCATTTCGATGGTGGTGTGCTGTATGGGCACGCCATTTTGTGGAAGTGGTTGCTGTGCATCAGCTCTATGATGGTGGTGATGTAGAGTAAAGGCACTTCATTATTTGGTTTGTGAGTATAAATTATGGTAGTGAGGTTATAGACTTATAGGATGATGGATGGACTTTTTCTTCCTTTCTCTTTCTCCCTCTTAATTTTCAGAACTTGTGAAATTTCTAATAGTATTGAAATATAATGGAAGATTAAAAAATAATGGAAAATTATAAATTTATCAATGCTATAAATTTATCTATAACATTGATAAACACCTGTGCAAGAAATGTGAGGGTCCCACTACTTTTGCTTGTTTATGAGCCTCATAATTGTTTGATATACTTCCCTATATTTATCAATGTGATGAATTTAAAACCCCTCAAAAATTTTCGAAAATAAAAAAAACAAATAAGGTAACTAGTTAAGCAAGTCACTGGTCACATTGTCCAAAAATGGAAAATCATGTGCAAAATTGGGTCTAAAAATGGAAAAACCAAAATTGGGTCTTTTATTAGGTAACCGTCCAAAATTTGCATTATTTTAATGAATTTTTCATAAAAAAAATAAAAAATAAAAAAATTAACACATAAAGAAACACATTATCATCATAGGACAAATTGATAAAATAAGCAAGATAATCAAAGGAAAAGTAAAGAACATAATTACTTTGCCACGGTTCAAGTTGTTTAGTGAATAAACAAAAGAAGTTGCAGTGCCAATCCCCCATTTTAGACAAAGATTAGCAAAGAGATCGTTAGCTTCAAAGAATGGCTCATAACTTAGAGGTTTCCCTCGAGCTTTAAACCACCTTCTATTTCCATCAAATATTATTGCTACATGTTTTGGTATCATCTCCGTTTTCAGACCTTCCTTTGTGTAGTATTCTTCATCGAATTTTCGACATCCATCATTGGACTTCCAGTGGTATTTCATTGGTGTAAGATTGCTATATATTTTGAGGCGTGGCATAATAGAATTAAAACTAACTAAACTCAACATTTTTGTTTCTATTTGCTCCTTTATGATACATCGTACTCACACGTATTTAAAGAGAAGGAGATTGTTATGAATGGAATTTGAAAATTACCTAATGCTCTACCTGTAGGGACCTACATTTGTCCCCATCTAAATGCCGATGATTAATGCGTACCACGTACAATAGATCTAACATATGAAGTTGATTGTTAGAAAAGAAAACCCAAATGTGTGTGATGAAAGTCAATTGTTCAACTATTTAGACCTCATTCCACAATCTAATCAAGACGACGGTCTCGCTGCCCGGTCGGCTAGTCGAGGTTCAGGGGTGAAACACCTTGGCGAGGGTTTATGGAGCAACGCCCTTGAACTCTTTGAAACCCAAACCCATTGCCAGAATACGTAGATGATAAGTTTCGATGGCTAAAAGCACTTAGGCCTGTTTACTTCAGCTGAAAAACAACTGAACTGAACTGATTGGAGCTGAACTGAACCGAACTAGCCTGAACTGAACTGAAAGTTTTTATTACCGATTAATGATTTTAAATTATAGATTATTGATTTTAACTATTGATTATTGATTTTTAACTGTTGTTTCTTATTTATTTTTAACTATTGATTATTGTTTTTTAACTATTGATTTTTAATTATGATTATTGATTTTTTACTAAAATTTTTATGGATTGACTATGACTATTAATTTTTAATTATGGATTATTAATGATTTTTAACGATGGAGTAATGACATAGTAAAAATTTTGATATTAATCTACTAATAATTTTCAAACAAAAAAACCTTATTGGTAGTTTATATATTATGAAACAAAAATCAGTAGTACATCT
The DNA here is from genome assembly GCA_016808085.1 of Suaeda aralocaspica. Taxonomy (NCBI): domain Eukaryota; kingdom Viridiplantae; phylum Streptophyta; class Magnoliopsida; order Caryophyllales; family Amaranthaceae; genus Suaeda; species Suaeda aralocaspica. The sequence continues at coordinate 7,046,625 of PYUH01000036.1, forward strand.
TCAACAACGACAACGACAACGACAACAACAACGATGACAACAACGCTAACGACAACGACAATGACAACAACAACGACGACAACGACAATAACAACAACAACAACGACAACAACAATGACGACAACGGCAACAACAACAACAACAACGACAACAACCACAACAACAACAAATAATATTCCGAACAAATTAATTAGCAAACATTATAATTAGCAAAATAAAAGAAGCGCTGAGCTGAACTAAACTTAACTTAACCGAACCAAACTGATTTTAAGCCAAAGTAAACATGCCCTTAAAATAGTTTTCATAGTTTTATTTTATTTTATTCTTATTTTACTTTATTTTATTTTAATTAGTTTTTATTTTATTCTACTTAATTAGTAAAATAAATAAGCGCATAAATGGCCACATACGATGAACAATATAGAATGTTCTGGAAGATTCCATAAGAAGTCGGGCAGCTTTAAGCTTATGAAAAACGTATTATTGAGTTATGAAAGTGAATATCGAAAATATGGAAGTATGTTGGAAATTTATATACGTACGGATATACGCTCATTGAGCGTAGTTCTTCCCACCTAAGTATGGCAACTAAATCAGAAGTATAAAATACTCCCACATGAGCGCATATATGCTCGAGAAGCGTACATACGCTCAAAAAACAAACAAAAACTCGTTTAATCTACAGATAATTAGAGCCGAAATTTATCCATCTTTAAAGTAGAGACGGAAATTTCAAACTCCATTTAAAATTTTTCTTTCTCTAAATTTCATCTCTAATTTTAGAGACCACAATACAAGAAAAACAAAAATTTCTCACTCTTAATATTTAGAGAAGGATATTAGAGATGGAGACAATAAAGAATCTACCGACTTATAATTAAATTTTTTTGTCTCTAAAAGTAGAGACGAATTTCAAAATCCGTCTCTTTTACATTACACATTCATATTGTCACATTAAAATTAATAGTTATCACACAAATCTTATCCAATATCAACTAGAAAAAGTTATGGACTTCATTCACGTTATTTGTCAATGTCAACAAGGTAAAGGATAAGGACGTAAATCACATTACTTGTTCATATTATCACATTAAAATTAGTAGCTACCACACAAATGGTATCCAATATCAACTATTATTAAAAGGTATGAACTTCATTGACATTATTTGTTCATATTGTCATACAAAAGACATCCATTGAAAACAGGGCAAGTGTATGGACGTAATTTACATTACACATTCATAATATCACATTAAAATTAGTAGCTATCACACAACTAATATTCAATATCAAATAGTGAAAGCTATGGACCTCATTCACATTATTTGATCATATTATCACACAAAAGGTATACAATGCAAATAAGGTAAAAGATATGGACGTATATCACATCACATTTCATATTATAACATTATAATCAGCAATTATATTATGACACAAATAGTATCCAATATTAACTAGTCTAAGGTTTGAACTTCATTCATATTATTTATTCATAATATAACAGAAAAGGTATTCAATGCTAACCAGGTAAAGAATACAGATATAAATCACATTACGCGTTCATATTATCAAATTAAAATTAATATTTGTCACATTAATGGTATCCAATATCAACTAATGAAAGGTACGGAACTCATTCACATTATTTGTTTATAATGTCACACAAAAGCTATTTAATCCAATACCAACAAGGTGAAGGATATGGACGTAAATCACATTACGCTTTCAATATTATTATATTAAAATCAGTGCTTATCTCACAAATGGTATCCAATATAACCTAGGGAAAGGTATGGGCTTCATTGATATTATATGTTCATATTATCACACAAAAGATATTCATTTCCAACAAGGCAAAGTCTATGGACGTAGTTTACATTACATGTTCATGATATCACATTAAAATTTGTAGTTATCACACAACTGGTCTCATATCTAATATTAACTACTCAAAAGTATGGACTTCATTCACATTATTTGTTCCTAATATCACACAAAATATATACAATGCCAACAAGGTAAAAGATGTGGATGTAAATCACATTACATGTTATCACATTAATATTAGTAGATATAACGCAAATGGTATCCAATATTAACAACTGAAAGGTATGGATTTCATTGACATTATTTGTTCATATACCACACAAAAAAATATCCGTTGCAAACAAGGCAAAGTGTATGGACATAATTTACATTACAAGTTCGCCACTAGAACAAAAATGGCCAAAGAAATCTTTCCAAATAAGCTAAAGAAGCCGTAAAGCAACACATCTCTAGTGAGCATGTGTCTTAGGTTACAAGACCAGTGTTTCAAACCTATTTCTTATGTCTATTTAAGATACAGGTTGTTGTAGACAACATGTGTCTTAGGTAAGTTGGAAAAGACTTTCCCAAGCAAGTCAAAGACACCAGTGGCTAGATGGAACCTATCTCTTTGGTTGGATAAAAGAAACCAAATGTTCCTAACAACCGGTCTCTTAGATTTTAATTTTTATTTCTTAAAAATTATTGCATTAGCATAATTCCTAATGCTACTTTCAAATTCTAAACCTTGAATACCTCATAGTGCTCAACATTAGCATGCATGCTCATAAGTCACAAAACCTGCAAATTCAATTTCATACCACCAACTGTGACAAATCAAATGATATTCAATCAACATCAATTCATTCATAAACATATTGATATTACAACCTTCTTTGAAAAATCCAAAATTCTACATCTCCAAAGAAACGATATGCAACAGTAGTAGTACTACTGCGAAAAAAAAGTATGAGGCATCATTCAGCTTCTATCTCCCAAGCATCATCACACATTCCTTCACCAATTTTTTTCTTCAAAACAAATGAAATCCACCCTTCTTGTATTTCGTCAATTAATGCGTCGGAATAAGTTACAATATCTTCAAAACAAGAGATAAGAAAGTATAAGACACATATATGTATATACCATATGACGAAAAAAAAACTTGCTTAAAGCAACAGCAACAATGTGCACACAACAACTAACAAAGCAACACACAACAACATTCTCTTTTCACACAACATAGAAACAGATAGATAGAGTAGGCGGCAGCTGCAAAACACAAAAGAACAAGCCGTATGAAGACTGAACAAGTCAGGACAGAATCGAAGAGACAACATACATTATCAAAAGCTTTCCCTAATGCATAGAATTATGCAAATACAATCACATCATAAAACAATTCAACCATTTTGCAAGATACCTTTGAAAAACATAATACACTCTAGGTTCTCAAAATTGTATAGCAAATCAAGTAAATAATGCTTAATAACATGATAGATTTCGATACAATCACTTGACTGAATTTAAAAGATATAAAAAAGCCCAAAAGTAGTAATTTAATGAACTTCAATTTGTCTATCTTTCTACTTAGTAATTTTAAGGCTTAAAATTGCAATTAAATTGAACAAAACTTCAATATTGTGATTAATTGAACAACAGATCCCCAAATGGAATGTTAAACATTAATTAAACAAAATATGACCCATTTCACCTATGAAAAAAAAAATAAATAAAAACCTCAACCTTTCTATTAAATCTGTAATTTGAAACCCCTAATCAGTAATAAGCCGATTTCAACCCCTAAAACCCCTATTTTGAACACTAATTAATAACACCTAAACTAAAACCCTAATTCGGACCCCCAAAACTCCCTAATCCAAAACCCCTAATTCAAAACCCTTAATTTGAACTCCCAAATACTCCCTAATTCGAACACTTTGTGAAAATGTTTTCCCTTTGAAATTATAAAATAAAAACAAATAAATCAAATCCTGAAATGAAAAAAATTAAAAAAATAAAATCGTAAAATGAAATAAAAAAGGGTAAAATAAAATAAAGTAAATAAAACCTTAAATTGTGAGGAGGGGAAGACGATCATGGAGCCATGGATACAGTGAAGAGAGAACGAGAAAGAGAGCTGGCAAGGAACAGACGAGACAAGAAGAAAGCGTTTGATTGAGAAGCAATAATGCAGGAGATTGAGAGTAGGAGATTAAGAGAGAGAAGCGGTGTTTCAACTAGCTTTCACAACTATTACAAGTGAGGATTGGTTTACTTGATTAGGTTTACTTTTTATTTTAATTAATAAAAAAATAAAAATAAATCAAAGAGACCAGTGCGTGTTGTCAACATTTGTTAGTGTGTTACCTAATTTTAATAACCACCCTTAAGACACCAATTTTCTTAATCATCTATCTCTTATCCCATGTTAAGAAACCAATTTGAGTATATATCATATTTCTTTCCCTAACAAATAGGTTGGAATTTAGTTGAGGTCTCTTACCACATGTGACTTAGGTCATTTTTGTTCTAGTGTATATATTATCACATTAAAATTAATAATTATCACACAAATGCTATCCAATATCAACTAGTAAAGCTATGGACTTCATTCACATTATTTGTTCAAATTATCACACAAAAGGTATATAATGCACACAAGGTGAAGGATATGGACGTAAATCACATTACAGAATTAGTAGTTATAACACAAATGGTATCCAATATTAACTACTCAAAGGTATGAACTTCATCCACATTATTTGTTTATAATATAATACAAAGGTATACAATGCTAATCAGGTAATTGATATGGATGTAAATCACATGCATTACGCGTTCATATTATCAAATTAAAATTAGAATTTATCACACAAATGGTATCCAATATCAACTAATGAAAGGTATGGAATTCATTCACATTATTTGTTCATACTATCACACTAAAGTTATCCAATCCAATACAAACAAGGTAAATGATATGGATGTAAATCACATTACACGTTCATATTATCATATTAAAATTAGTACTTATCACACAAATGGTATCCAATATCAACTAGTGAAAGATATGGACTTCATTGATATTATTTGTTCATATCATCACACAAAAGATATTCATTTCCAACAAGGTATGGAATTCATTCACATTATTTGTTTATAATATCACACAAAAGGTATTTAATGCTAACAAGGTAAAGAATATGGACGTAAATCACATTACATGTTCATATCATCACATTTAAACTAGTAGTTATCACACAAATGATATCTAATATGAACAACTGAAATGTATGTACTTCATTGATATTATTTGTTCATACTATCACACAAAAAATATCCATTGCAAAGAAGGCAAAATGTATGGACGTAATTTAAATTACAAGTTCATATATTAAATTAAAATTAGTACTTGTCACATAAATGGTATCCAATATCAACTAGTAAAGCTATGGACTTTATTGACATTATTTGTTCATATTATCATACAAAAAGTATACAATGCCAGCAAGGTAAAGGATATGGACGTAAATCACATTACATATTCATATTATCGCATTAGAATTAGTAATTATCACACAAATACTATCCATTATCATCTTATAAAAGGTATTAATTACATTGGCATTGTTTGTTCATACTATCACACAAATGATATCCATTGCCAACAAGGCAAAGTGTATGTAAGTAATTTGGATTAAAAGTTCATATTGTCACATTAAAATTAGTAGTGATCACACAAATAGTATCCAATGCTAACTAATTAAAGGTATGGACTTCATTCACATTATTTGTTCATACTATCACACAAAAGGTATACAATGGCAACAAGGTAAAGGATATGGACGTAAATCACATTACATGTTCATATTATCACATTACAATTAATCCCTCTGTTACATTTTAGTTGCAACACCATTTTTTAGGGTAGTTACAAATTAGTTGCAAAACTCTTTTTCCCCTTTTTCGGCAATTTTTTTTATGGTGAAATTATAAAAACACCCCTCATTTATTATTTAACCCAAATACTAGGAAAACTGATTAAATATTAAGATTGCTTCTAAAAATGATTCCGACCAAAATTAACATTTACCTCCTAACTACTCATCTTCAAAACATTCAAATGTCCATTTGACCTTCAACTAGAACCCTTGAACATTCAATGCTCCCTCATAATTCTGTATAAACGCGCTCCCCTTCCTTTCTTTCTCCCTCTTTCTGTCGCATCAATTTAAAACCCTAATCGCCGTCTTCGAAACCCTATCTCTTACTTCCTCTCGGGATTCCTTTTTTTCCCCAAATTAAACTCCAAAAACCTTTAATGATTCTTCCCAAAATGGTGAATTTCTCTGCTCTGAACAAAGCCCTCTTTATTATTGAGGGCTTCGAAAAGGGGGCTCGTTGAGGTAAAATAGCTTATGCTTCTGGTGAAGCCGTGAAGCTGCTAAGCATCTTCGTCCTCATCTCGTCAAACACTTAGGTGAAATAGTGGTCGCTGTCAAAGGAGATCTGAAAGTTAAAAGGGCTTCTAGGGTTTAACAGAGTTAGAGTCCATCATGTTTTAAGGTTCATGAAGAAACCTAGAGGTGTCAAACTCTACCCTATTGAATCCGATGATGAGTCCCAGTTTGAGAAAAATAATGACAAAGCTATAATTGAGCCTACTACTATTGATATTGTTGTTGTTGTTGTATACATTGGTGTCAGTGTGTCCCCTCAAACACTTGCTGTGGAACCCTATATGGTTGATCCTCTTGCTTCTGAGGCCCCCCTATGGTGAGTCCACTCCTGTTGCAGTTCCCTATGTTTTACTCTTACTGCTAATCCAGAATTCCAATTTGATGAGGACTGCGATGGTGGGGCAAAGCATCTTTGTTTGGAGTGATGTTGATTTGTAAAAATCCTTAAACCCTACTCTATAATTCCTTAATTATTGCTTGAATTTAACTTAATGTATTGGTTGTAATGGCTAATTATGTTTATGTTTTGATTTTTGGTTATTTATTAGTTGAAGTTGATTATTGTTGTTTTAATAGTAACTGCTTTTGTTTATTCATCTTTTGTGGCTTGTATAAAACTTGATTTTTTGGTCATTATTGTTGATTATTGGGGACTGTTGTTGATTAGTGTTCATATATGATGTTGATTATTGGTTGTTGTGCATTATTGGTTTTTTTTTTGAATTGTTGATTATTCGAATATTATGAATTGTTGTTGTGCCTTATTGGATTGAATTTGAATATTGTGGTTCTTTATGTAGGTTCATTATGATGTCTATCCATGTTTGTGGCTTTTTAGCCAAACTGTGTGTGGGTTGTTATTTTTGAGTCCCTTCTGGTTTGATTCCCCTCTGTTTGTGGCTTGTTAATTAATGAATAATGAACTTCTATTACTACTGCATGTTTATTGGTGACCTCAATGATCATTGTGAGAGGTGACCCATACACTCCATCTCATTTCCACTGAGTTCAGTTCAGTTTGACTTAATTTTTTTCTACTAATTTCCAAATTGAAATGGCTTTTGTTTTTTGAATGTTTCTTTTAATAAGAGTCCAAATGTTGAAGGGACTCATGTGAAAGCATTCATACATAGTGATACAACTGTACTTATACTAAGTTCACTGTTGAGATGAATCACTATTATAGACTGACTTGATGATCATAGTTCAATTTCCCCGATGGAACTAAAACATTCACCTATCCTCTAACCGTATATAGTGAGTTCCTATTGCATCCAACATATAATAGTAGAGGTGACACATTTGTGGTTAATTCATTTGAGCATGAGATACCTCTAAACTTGTTTTCATATGTCAATCTTATAAACATTCCATTACATTCAAATGACTTTTTTTGACATGATTTCATACATACATACTTTGTCCAAAATGACACTCGACATCTTTTCTATTGTACATGTATGCACTCAAAATGACATTATTAACTTAGCATGGTTTTCATACAAATAAAAGACTACCCAACTACAAGACTGCTTTATCATAAACAAATAACAAAATACACATAACATGAACTTCTCATAGTTGTAGTCAACATGTAAAGGTTATATGTGGCAGTTCATGTGTCTCATAAACATTTAATTACTTTTATCTACATCCACCTCATTTGTATGGTTCACTTTTTTTTGTCTGGACTTTGTAGTTGCCTAAACCTTTTATTTAAGTATTGCACTGCCTCATTCACAATCTTCTAATCAAATTCCAAGTTTTTTGGTAGAATATCCAATTGATCCATTCCCCTCTTATTATAATGCTTAATTTTGTAGTTATTTCCACTCGATATGTTAAGATGTCAATCATACATGACTGCAATGTCAACCATGAATACTTATTTATGAGAGGGTCAAAAGTTTCATATGCATGATCTACCTTTTCAATGATCTCCTCAATAGTCTTTGGAAAGTGTTGGTACTAGATTGATTTTATGGAAGTGAATAGACTTAGATCAAGTGAATTCAGATTAGGGAACTGTGGTGGTTGAAAAATCATGTTGATATTCCATCCATCACCCTTTGTTGCTTGCATCCATTCATCATCTGTTGGTATTTGGTGAGGTCTTGCATTATCCCATTGTATGAATATATACCTCCTTTCCCAACACTTGTGGCCATTTTTCCTTCAAACAAGGGATAATCTTGTTAAACAACATGTCTCTCACCACCCCTCTTATCACATTCTGTATTGCATTCACCTCCCATGTACATGTACTCCTGTTTTTGCTGTTTTTGGCAGCTTTTTTGTGGTAAAGGAAGGGTCATATGCCATACTTCCCATTATATATCATTTTGCCAGTCTTATCATACAGTGGTTTACCTACCATAGCCATAAACATTGCCCTGATTTTGTATCTTCTTGACACTTCATATCTGTAAGGGTCATCTTGCTTAAGCAATATATAGAACCTTCTTGTTTGCGGGTTCAAGTAGAACCACTTCTCATCTGTGTGTAACACATATTGCATGTAATCAAATGTTGCTTTATAAAGAATTATGCCAGGGATTACATGGAACATTACACATTTCATCCTTGCTATTTTGTGGGCAAGGGTTTTATTTGGGATGGTTTGTGCTTGTATGATGCCTAAGTTTGCCTCTTTTTTTCAACCTATGCACAATTACATGTGATACCTTCAAATGCTTTGTAAAAGATCTTATTGTTGTTCTGAACTATAGTGGAGCTGACTGGAGTGTTTCATTTGGCAAATCCCTAGGTTTTTCTCCAACTCTTCCTTCTTTCCTTGCTCTAACATCAATCAACAATACTTTATTTCTTTGTTCATGTACATAATTGTAGAGTCTGCTTACTGTTGATTTGTGGACACCCACTTCTCTTGTTATTTGAGCCTGAAAACCATAAGAAAAATTATCATCCCTTTCCGTGGCAAGTATGTTATCCGTAAATCTCCTCCTACTGTGAAGAGCTAGTTTTGGTTCGTATCTCATGACAATCTCATGCGTTTTTTCCCTTTCAGGTTGTTGTGCTTGTATTTCTTGTTGTTGTTCTAGTTCTAGCATAAGCTGTTCGATTGAGAAAAACCCATCATCATACTCGTCTTCCATCTTTGATATTGATTTTTGGTGGTAGTTTATTATATGTGTTGATGATGCGATAAATTATGTGGTTTTAATTGGGTACAAACAAGACCGAACAAGTGATTATGTATTGCTATGGTTATTTCATATATTGTGCTTACTTAGTGAGAAAGGATATGAAGTTAAAATTGGATCTCTAGTTCATTGAATATGGATGGTTTCATGGATACTAAAATTTGGGACTAGTTTTGCTTAAGAGGGGGAGTGTGATGTGAATACAAGGATGACTTTCACATCTGGGTTATTGGTGGTTTTGCTTATGAGTTTTTTCCTATCGTAATTTTGGGGTTTTTCTCACTTTAGGTGTTTAATTGCTTTTAAGTGTTTTTTTTTGTGTCTGTTTAGACATACTTGGTCTATAAATATGGAGGATCAAGTTCTTGAATGTTTCTTAATTAAAAGATTTAATCATAGACGTTTCTTGGAGCTTCTGAAAGCGAATTTCAGTTTGAGAGCAATGCCGTTTGTCTGACTTTGAAGATCTTTTTTTGACAGTTGGCTTTGAACTAGAGGGCGTGTGAATATGCATTGGAAAAATTATTGAATCTACTTTCAAGGAAAAATACTTGAAAAATCCAAAAAATTCTGAAGATAATGTTTTATCCATTTTGTGTTCGGCTGTCAAACTGAAAATTAGTTTTTTGTTAGCTTTCTTTTACTTGGAGTCGAAGTATAGCTAGGATTTATTTTAGGACGTGTTTATTGTTTTGTTTCCTTATTTTTATCTTTTTAGGTTAGTCCTAAAGGAAAGGGATGTTTTCTATAAATATTCATTAATTCTCATTAATAAAAGACAGAGTAGATGGTTGAATAAAACTTTGAGTTTTAGGTTTTATTTGTTTTTCCAGCACAAAACAAAATATTGTGAGGAATTTCCTATGAGTGAAATTTCGAAACTTAAGAGTTGGTGCTTAGTTATTAGTATCTTGTAAGGATAGTTTTAAGAATTGAGGGTGTTTTGCTTTAATCAATTCATAAAATTATTCGACCTAGGATCGTTTTCTTAGTGCTTTGCTTTAGAGAAATCGATACTAGTTTCTATCCTTGTTGTGAGTGGCGATTCTTCATCAACATTCACATTAATTATTTGTTATGCAGGAAGGTGGGTGTAGTTGTTGCAACAGTAAGAGTCTGCAACTTTTTGGGGGGTGATTGTAAAGACTATCACATGCAAATGATGACTGAAGTGAAGAAGAAGAAGAAACCCTTGTTACAAAAGGATTAGAAGACCAAAGAATGGGGTTGAATTTGACGTAGTGTTGTAATTTTTTGAAAGAAACTTGGGTGAAAACTTTGGTGTTGTATTTTTTATATATAGGTAGGGAAAACTAGTGAATGTTGAATTTGAATTGTCTATATATTGTTTAGAGGTAAATTCAAAGTGAAAATGAAAAATTTGGAATTGGAGGGAAAATATTGATTCCTCCAAAAAATCAGAAAAGTTGCATGTGGACCCAAATTATTTGCGTTTCTTAATCAATCTTTTCTCTTTCCTCTCACTTTAATAACATGCCCTTATATTTTGTTAAACACACTTAAGAAAAACCGCCATAGATTTTGTGCAACCAAAAGTGTTGCAACTATTATGTAACGGATGAAGTTATAGTTATCATAAAAACGGTTTCCAATATTAACTACTAAAATATGGAGTTCATTTACATGATTTGTTCATATTATCACACAAAGGGTATCCAATGCCATCAAGGTAAACAATATGGACGTAAGTCAAATTACATGTTCATATTATCACATTATAATTAGTAATTATCATATAAATGGTATCCAATATCAACTACTCGAAGGTATAGGCTTTAATCATATTATTTGTGCATATTATCACACTAAGGGTATCCAATACAACAAGCTAAAGGATATGGACGTAAATCAGATTACATGTTCATATTATCATGATAAATTAATACTTATCACAAAAATGGTATCCAATATCAACTGATGAAAGGTTTGGACTTCATTCACATTATTTGTTCATATTATCACACAAAAGGTATTAAATGCCATCAAGGTAAAGGATATAGAAATAAATCACATACACGTTCATATTATCATATTAAAATTAGTATTTATCATAAGATGGTGTTCAAAATCAATTAATGAAAGGTTCATTCACATTAAATGTTCATGCTACCACATAAAAGTTATCCAATGCCAACAAGGTAAAGGATATGGACGATTCATATTATAACCTTAAAATTAGTACTTATCACACAAATTGTATTCAAAATCAACTAATGAAAGGCATGAACTTCATTCATATTATTTGTTAATGCTATCACACAAAAGGTATCCAATATCAACTACTTCAAGATATGAACTTCATTGAAATTACTTTTTCCTACTATAACACAAAAGGTATCCAATGCAAGCAAGGCAAAGGGTATGGACGTAATTTACATTACACGTTCATATCATCACATTGAAATTAGTAATTATCATACAAATGCAATATGAAATATTCAAAGGTATGGACTTCATTCACATTATTTATTTAGATTATTACATAAAAGGTATACAATGGCATTGAGAGATAAAGGATATGTATGTACATAAATCACATTACATGTTCATATTATCACATTAAAATTAGTAATTATCATACAAATGGTATTCTATATGAACTAGTCAAAGGTATGGACTTCATTCACATTATTTATTTATATTGTCATACAAAAGGTATACAATTGAATTAAGATAAAGGATATGTACGTAAATCACATTACTTGTTCATATTATCATGCTAAAATTAGTACTTGTCACACAAATGTTATCCAATATCAAATAATTAAAGGTATAGACTTCATTCACATTATTTGTTCATACTATCACACAAAAGGTATCCAAGCCAACAAGGTAAAGCATATGGATGTAAATCACATTACACGTTCATATTATCACATTAAAATTAGTATTTATCGCACAAATGGTATCCAATATCAACTAATGAAAGGTATTGATGTTATTCACATTATTTGTTCATACTGTCACACGAAGGGCATGTTTACTTCAGTTTAAAATCCGTTCAGTTCAATTCAGTTCAGCTCAACTCAGTTCAGTTCATTTCAATTCAGTTCAGCTCTTCTCTTATTTTGCCATTCATTAATCCTTCATAAAAAAACTTTCAATTCAATTCAGTTCAGTTCAGTTAAGCTATTTTTAGCTGAAGTAAACAGGCCCGAAATGTATCCAATCTCAACGAAGTAAAGGGTATGGTGTGAAAATTTGAAAAAAATGCGCGAGTTAATGTTGTTATGCCTTATTCTTTAGACCATGGGAAGGGTCATCGCGTAGGGTGAGTGCGCTTGGCGAGGGGAAAAACTCCAATAGAAGCCACAACCGCACTCCGTAGAATCTTATGGACCCAAGTCGATGCGTTCTAACCGACCAAAGTGAGGTACGGCGACTTCTCAATAGTTAGGTCGTGTACCAGTTTCATGGGTTCGAGGACGAGTTTCAGAGTGCAAGACTCCTCCACGTCATGTGGTCCTCTACTAGATCTCTTTTGTAATCTCATCATGTAATACCAAGCAACATTACAACATTTTTATTCCTTAGGAGTGCACCGCAAGAGTGCTTATTAGGTGAGTTAGGTTTAATGCACACATCATTTGCTAAGTAGTGTGATCACTTCGTTTAAGTCATGTTTATTCTTATTCATTTCGTTTTATTTTATTTTTATCTTATGCTATTTCGTTTTAATTTTTATTTTATTATTTTGTTATTTATTTCATTTTTATGAACTTAGAAAATAAATTAAGCGCGCAAATATGGCCATGTACAATGAACGTTCAAGGATGTTCAAGAAGCTTCTGTACGAAATCGGGCAACTCTTGGCTTATGGAAACATACCAAATGTTTATGGAAGTAAATATCGAAATATGAAAGTTATAAATTCGCATCCTTTGAGCACATATGCGCAGATAGTGCGCACATGCGCACAAAGGGTGGATTTTCATAAGTATGGCAAGAAGAAAAAACTTCCAAAAAAATTTACAAGTCTACGCTTGTGCGCAAGGCCACCTGTGTATGTGCGCATGCAGGTCCTACGCCCCTACACTCCAATTTCTGATTTTTCACCTATAAATACGTGACCTTGTCTGTCCATTTCCAACATCTCGAATTTCAAGCATCTAGATCTCTTCGTAATTCGTGCAATCCTCTCTCTTTCTCTCTCTAAAATACATTTTCCTAAACCTCCCCTTAAACACAATTAATATTAATTATTTCCCCATACACGAGTTATTATTGTTATTTTAAATTTAAGTAATTTAATTAATATAATTGCTTTATTAGAAATTTGATCATGTTTAATTAATTTCATGAAATATTGACTAATTATGGCTTGATTATTAATAAAAATCAACTTTAGGTAGAAGTAATATTTTAGGTTGTTTAGGTGATTTTCATGTTGATTATTTTTGTTGTTTTTGGTCACCTAGTAATCCATGTTTAATTAATAAACCAGGTAAGTATGATTTCACATAAATCAAAGATTAATTCTTAGGCAACCAACTAATAACCTTTAAATATAGAATAATCCTAAAGTAATCACCCCATGCATGTTAGTAGGAAATTATGTGTGCATTAAATAAACTGGCGTAGCAAATTTTGTATGTGTTTTACGATTACACTGGAAATATTATTGTTATAATTGAACACTATTATCATGAAATTGCATGAGACCAAGTAGAGGCCGCTATACGGGGGAGGGGGGGACATTGTGACCTACTTTGTCCTTACTCTCGTCCCCGAATCCATGACCCGGAGACCATTCTAACCTTGGAGTTAATTTGCCTTCGGGTTTGACCTAATGGGATTCCGCGAACTCCCGAAAAGTGCATGATGGGGACTTCTCTACTTGGATTTTGAGCTTTTAGACTCACCCCCAAGCCAAGCATACTCACACTATGCAAACTAAACACATATTCGATGTCCGTAAAAAGGGCACGTGGACTCCCAAACCCCTGGGTCCATAGTTTGGCAACTCCGCTAAGGATATTCCCTTAATTTTAAGGGAAAGTGGACGAAACTAAAAAATTTCATAATTTCATAAGAAAAATATTGAATTTGTTTGTTAGGTATAATGCATGCGATACCCGTGTGAGGGTATTTGCTTTAAGATACACATTTCTAAAAGTGTGTTCTACACTTGAGACACTCCCGGGGGACTTCTTTTAAGGATGCTTAGGTGAATTACCAAGGACTACTCCTTAATTGAATTCCATTGAAAATCATGACGCGTGACCACAAGACTTATGTGACTCACAATGGATGTCCCACTTGGATCATCAATAAGTTGTTGTGCGTATAGTTTGGACACACCCTAGTCATGGTACCGTTTGGGCACCTTAAACCTTACTTGTAGTCACTCTCTTAGATTCTTGGCTAGGTATAGACATAAACTCATGCTAGGTGTGACAATGTGTCAATTTTTATATTACGTGATTTACTTGAGCTCTAGTTTTGCATGATCCTTTAAACATATAAGAATAGTGAGTTTCATATAGATCATGGTCGCTCCTTAGTGGTCAAATAAACTCAATAATTTGTCATGCATATAGAACCCCATGGCTTGCATTTCATTTAATAATTGTAAAATTACCTCTATCGTCCAATTAAAAAAAATGAGCATAAAAAATTAAAAGACGATAAGGTACCTTTCATTCATGTATTCACTTAGGACAAGGAGTGACCATGCTTGGTCATGCATAAATTCTAGTTCAAGGAAGTAAACCATGAGTCATTTTTTAAAATAAAAGTCTAATTAAGTCTCATGCAGGACAAAGTCTTCAACCCAACTTTGATAGGACCGTTAATTGAATGAAGCAAGAAATCCTATAGCTTGGGTCAAAGGACCTGGGTTTGAAGTGTTCATCAACAAAGTGTGCAAATCGGAAGACTATTCCAATTCAAAGTTATCTTTAATTTAAACAGTTCTTTAATATACCCCTTCCAATGTTAGGAGAAGATGTTAAAGTCCAACTACAATAAAATTAAAGAAACTTGGCTAAAATGACCGAAATTTTTGAAACTCTCTCCGTCAAGGTGAACAACCTTGAGAAAGCAAATACCACCCACAAAGATTTTGAAAATACTGTGAAGCTAATCAATGACGAAGATGCCTATGTTGACCCTCCTGAGCTCGACCAGAGCTTAGTTGACTCACTTACCAAAAGGTTCTCAATCGAAGACTTATCAAATTTCAAAGCAACTGACAACCCTCGGTTCTTCCTTAGGGGTTCAAGTTCTATATGGACACAAAGAGAGTTGATCCAATGCTTTACCACAAGATCTTTCCATTCTCTTTGGAACCTGTTTTCCAAAGGTGCTTCTTTTCTCTTCCTGACAAGGCAACTTGGGAGGACATCACTCACTACAAGTATAACGCTCCAGCATTGACTTCCCAACATGAACTTAAGATCTTCAAGCAAGGAGAAAAAGAAGGATTTACCAAGGAACTAGCTCGTTGGGGAGAAATTATTGCTCAAATGGCAACTACTCCTCCCGAAAAGGAGATGGTCAAGATCTTCGTTTCAAACCATTTGCCTATATACAAGAATCGCCTTAAGGATTTAGGGTTGGAAACGTTTCAAGAAGTCTACCACATTGATATTGAAATTGAAGATAACTTGATAAAGGGGCAAAAATAGAACAATAGTTACAATAAAGATTACACATATAGCTCTTCGAAGGAGGATGAGTAGAACCTACAAACGACTTTCGAGATCGATGGTGAAAAGCAGTGGCATCATGAGCAAGAGTCTATAGCCTTCTTTAGATCGAGTCGAAGAGTCTCTCCACCTAGCTTTCATATTTCCCTTATTTTCATATTTTGAGTCTATGTCATTAGGATTAAGGTCGTTTATCAAATCTTAACCTTCATTCTTGTTACTTTTCAAAATTCTTATTTTCATCTTAATTAATAAAATTCCATCTTTTCTCTTAGCTTATTTCTTGTGCTTCAATTGACCTCATTATCAAAATAATAAAATTAAACAAATAATAAAAAAAAATCAAACGATTAACATACATAATTGGACATGCTCAAAACGTCTTAAACACCACAAAATAAAACCATTTGCTTTCCTTACACCCATCATTTAGCCTTTCCACAAAATTGAGTCAACCACCTTCTACCCTACCTTTAACATGATCCTGGTAACCAAAGTCCAACCTCATTAAGCCAAAATTCAAAGTCCAAAATACAAGAGAAATCTCAAAACCAAAAGCCCATAGCCAAAGTCCAAAACTGCCCAAAACCAAAGTCTAATCCCTCCTCAAACTTCAAATGAAACACCCTTTTCGGGCATGTCCAAAGCCCGCTAGGTTGAAAACCAGAAAGGGCAGCCTAAGATAAAGTTAGGGCATAATCACATCAAACAATTTTCATAAACTATGACAGGTTTGATTCCGTAAAGATATGTAGGTAGCCTCACCTAAAAGTCCGGTAGCATAAATAAAAGAAAATGAGGTCACATCCATCATCATATTCACCATTAATGAAGCACAAATCATTAGTCTAAAACCTGACATAGACTTCAGTTTGAACTAACATCTCTCAACAAACCATATCTCTCTTCTCATCATCTTCACCCATGAACTACAAATTTTAACCATTTTTTTTACTTGAACCTTGGCCTTCCTTTCTACACCCTTAGGAACTCTTCTATCCCTCCTTTTCCATCATCATAGTCAAGTACTTGCACATCAAGATTGAATCAAGAAGCAACAAGTCATGGAATTGTTGTCTCTCCAAGATTGAGGGCTTGCATTGTCATAAGAGTCTTCATCCCTCGCTATAAAGTAACATGTTCAAGTGACCAACTTGAGCAACCAAAACGGAGTTCTCAAGCACATGCCAACAAAGATCATCTTTCCAACCTTAGGGGGCTTTTATCATTAAAGTAGTTCTTGACCCGACCAAAGCCAATAAGCATTAGCCCAACAAATAAGGCTTCAATTCAACTCTTTCAATGATCATCATGAACGCTTCATCATGTCCAATTCGCCCTAACTTTGGGGGCCTATGTGTCATGAAAACTTAGTTAGCAATGGCTCAAGTCGGCCCTATCCTACACACCAATCGTATCATCAATTGGGGGGTCACGTAGTCACAAGAGTTCCCATTCACTCTTCTCATTCCTCTCTTAAGGGAGAAACATCCTTAAGTGACCAACTTGAGCAATTATACACAATCTTTGCTTCTCTTGCCTCCTACAATCACATCACAAAACCCAATCCACACCACAAAGCCTTAAATCACAAAACACAAGGGTTCACTCTTGACTCTACAAACACCCCATGAGGCTATCACTTTGTCTCAAATCATCATATCCTCTTCAACACTCCTCATATACCAACTTGGGGGCTATCATCACATGTTGGGGGCTTGATTCCCAATGACCTCCTCATATGCCTAAAGCATCTCTATCTTGCACATTTATAAACAAATCATCGTGCGTTTACTTGTTTGATCATATTTTGTATTATAGTGAGTCTAGTGCATTCTTCTCTTTTCGTCTCTTTCTAGGGGGGGGGGGGGGGG
>PYUH01000036.1:7065283-7094172 GCA_016808085.1 Suaeda aralocaspica
ACATAGAAAGAGACGAAAAGACAAGAATGCACTAGCTCACATATATACAAAATATGATTAACAAGTAAACGCACGATGATTGTTTATAAATGTGCAATAGAGATGCTTTAGGCATATGAGGAGGGTCATTGGGAATCAAGCCCCCAACATGTGTGATAGCCCCCAAGTTGGTATATGAGGATGTGGAAGAGGATTTGATGATTTGAGACAAAGTGATAGCCCCATGGGGTGTTTGTAGAGTCAAGAGTGAACCCTTGTGTTTTGGATTTAAGGCTTTGTGGTGTGGATTGGGTTTTGTGATGTGATTGTAGGAGGCAAGAGAAGCAAAGATTGTGATAATTGCTCAGTTGGTCACTTAAGGATGTTTCTCCCTTAAGAGAGGAATGAGAAGAGTGAATGGGAAATCTTGTGACTACGTGACCCCCCAATTGATGATACGATTGGTGTGTAGGATAGGGCCGACTTGAGCTCATTGCTAACTAAGTTTTCATGCCCACCACCCTCCCCACTTTATAGTTGCTATCTACCACGGGGGGGGGGGGGGAGTTGGTACCTCTTCATTGTCACAAAAACTGGGGTATGTTTTTTATATGCATTGCATTTCATTTAGGATCACATGCATACACGAGTTAACAAATACCTAATAAAAATTCAAGTCTAGATCAAAAGTTAAAGTCATGCATGCATATAGGATCAACCCAAGCATGCAAAGCTAGGGCCCACCTCTATACAAGTTGACAATTCTACAAGACAAAACAAGTTGCCAAGCGGGGGATTTACCCAAACAATGTTCTCAATCAAGTCACACCAAGCATCATATCATCAAGCGGCGGTCTCATCAACCTCTCATCGAGTAAGCATGGGTGAAGCATCAAACAACAAGTTAATCTAGCATTCACATCAATAGTCTATTCAATGACACTAGGCAACCAACCAAAAAGACAAGCATTAGATGAATTAGCCAAATCTCAGATATCTCCATGACAGGGGGCTAATCTCACTAAAGCTCCACAAAAAAGCAATCCTTAAAAACACGTCAACTCCACAAAAAACCTAGCTCCACAAAAGGCAGAGCTCCACAAAATAGACCAAACACATTATCAAACCAAATGCACCTAAAAGCCAACAACAATTAATCAAACAAACTCAAGCAATTTCATCATCACAACATAACCTCTCCCTATGACCAAAGCGTGTCTAAAGTGGAAACTAAATACATTGTCATACATCGTCAAGCGATTATCATTGAAAGTGAAAGTGACACTCAAGAGGGGGGTGAATTAAGTGTTGTAAGGTTGTTGTAAATTTTTTGATTGATTATAAGAACAGTTAAGAACGAGTTCTCAAGCAGCGGAAACAATAATGCAATAAAATAAACAACACCAAGATTTAACGAGGTTCGACTTCTAATAAGTCTTCGTCCTCCACTCACTCACTCTTTTATTAATCAACTTAGAATAACAAAAGAATTACACTCAATCAATTATGCACCTGTGCAAAATACGTTTACCCAACTTCTACTTATGGAAGTTCGATTCAACCTTCAACTATGAAGGTTCTAATGAAGATGATCCCGGATCAACTTCCCCAGCAAACTGAACTCACAAAATGCTCTAATTACAACACTTTGTCTCTCAATACAATTAGCCTAAATGCTTACACAGGAGAGTATATTAAATCGTTAATGTGGTAATCTGTTTTATGCTAGATTGAGACATAGAGAGAACTTTTGAAATTTTGTATTCTTCAATTTTTGTTCGTGTAAAAGTGTCTTGGTTGTATGTTGGCAGATCTCCTTAAATAAGCCTTTGGCTAGTATGTTATGTAATATTGTAAGAGAATATTTTCCTTAGTATTATGGAAATAATTCCACAAAAAATACTTTCACTGATTTTATTTGAAATAAAAATAAAATTAGTACAATATCATATAACACACTTGCCATACTTAAGAATATCTACCTTGCATAACAATTCAAGCATCCGTATAATTTTTAAAAACAATTTTGCGCGGAAAGAAACCTTCCTAAAATACGGATGTATGAAGTAAACTCGAGAGGACTGGTTCAACACTGTTCCCAGATTGTTTCAGTCAGTCAAGTTTACTTATAACTAGGTATGCCAAGTAACTTAAGTTCCTTATCATCCATAATTAGTTCATCTCTATAATCTCAACTTTATAGTGCATCTATAAACCTTCATACCACTTACATTGCATCTAAGACTTAAGAGTATGACACTATGAGCTTGGTCATCATGTAAACTTCATGAATTGGATTCATGAGCTTCATCTTGTCATCCATTGAACTTGTTTCTTTAGTACCTGCACATGCAAACAGAAACTTGCATATAATATAATAGTTCAATGTAGTTTGTCATCATTCAAAACATAAGCTAGGAACTCAACAAATTCCCCCTTTTTGATGATGACAAACCATGAAGTTCCCCCTGCAAATAATATCATTTATTATTTGGAACTTTTCAAAAATTTTGAATTCTTTAGAATTCAATGGACTAGTCTCATACTGTTCTTGCAGATTAAGCATCATTTACAAGTAAACCAGTTCACAACTAACTGGCAACATTTTAAGAAAGAGTTTCTAAGTACCCAGGGCAAATACTAATTAGACTCAGAGCTCTTAGACTTAAACATGTATTCGCAATAGGAACATCAATAAGTTCATCAGACTTGTTTCCAAGCCGTTGGGATGGTAAGAAGTAAAATGCTTTGAATACACTTACTTCTAGACCATGCAGGTTTGTCACCACCAGCAAGACTTTCAATCTTGCTTCTAGTTGCTGCAACACACACAGATTAGTAACATTTATTTGACCTGCTTCCCCCTGAGATAGGTAGAAGAGATCAGAACCTCACACCTGCTTTCCCCTTTTGGCATCATCAAGACATTCAATGAATAAAGGCATGTAAACAAACAACTAAACACAATCAGTAGTTAAACTACTAATTATATTAAGTTCAACTAACGTTGGTAGCTCTAACAACATTCTAGAGATGGTGATTCTACCATTGTTCTTGTCAAAAGTACCAAATCTACTTGTCCTGAATAGTTATTACAGACCAGAATTAAACCAAATTACATAATAACAATGTTTTTGAAAGTGGGAAAGGGGAAACCAGAATGAGAGTTCAATCAATAGGAAGGGTTAGCAGCAATAAGAGAAGATAAGAAGATATAAAGGAAATCAATCAACTCCAGAGTCATTTTTAGTCTCATCATCTTCCTCTTCCAAAGAAGCACTTGCATCATGCTCCTCATCATCCTCTTCTTCATTCTTCTCATAGACCAGTTCAACATCCTCATCATCAGCATCAACAACAGCTTCTGATGTCTCTTCCTTGTCTTCAGAATCCTCAGCTCCAGTCATACCAGCCTTATCAAGACGAACCTCAATTCTTCGGTAGGATTCCTGAAGTGCAGCACATAAAGTAGTGACACTATTGACCATATTCTGCATGAGTTGATTCTGGTCACTTAGCTGCTTTACCAAGGCATAAGTTGCCTGAACTGATTCTAGCAAGACCAAAATCACTCCTCCCCTCATCCTTCATCTTCAGTACACCACCTGCATATGTCATGCCCTTTTGACCTATTATCTAATTAGTGTGATGAGACATGGTGCCATGATCTCCATCCCACCATAGGAATTTTCCAATGCCCAAATACTAAGGTCAGCCAGCCTCCATAGGGCAGAGCATAGTTTGCTTTCTCCACACAGCAGATCATATGACCTAACATCATGGTAGGGAGGTTGACAGGAATGTGTTCAATGAGGCAGTAAATGAGAGTAGTATCCATCAACCGTACACTCATACGACCTTGTGCTCTAAGACACACAATCTTTGAGGCTATGGTATGGAATATCCTCATGATTGGCTCATTTAGTTGGCCAATGGTGTACCCCTGCTTGCTATCAGGTTGACCAGTAAACAACCTGGTCTGGATCTGTTTTGCTGTGACTCCCTTGATAGAAGGCCAATTTTCTCTAGAGTATACATGAAGTCCCTTAGTTGGAACTTTGAGAATTTCAGCCAATTTTTTTCAGATAAATTAAAGGGAGTATCTTTAACAAAGGAGAAATAAGATCCATCATCTTTAGTATGCAGGTGTTCATAAAATTCTTCAACCAGTGGCATGAAAACACTTGCTAACAGGTGTTCATCTTTAGGATTTTCTTTAGTACCTGCACATGCAAACAGAAACTTGCATATAATATAATAGCTCAATGTAGTTTGTCATCATTCAAAATATAAGCTAGGAACTCAACAATCATCTTTTAAACAACTTTCATCAACATTATCGTATTTCCCTATGATCGAAGCGTGTCTAAAGTGGAAAACACATCATATCACACTTCCCTGCAACCGAAGCATGTCTAAAGTGGAAGACAGTCACACTAATAATCTCATACATCGCCAGGCGATATACATTATTGAAAGACCCTTAGAAAATCAACCCTGGTCAATATCACCAAAATGCCCCTGAAAACCAAAGGGGTCAAATGATACCAAAATGCCCCTGAAAGCCAAATCAGGTCAAAACAATGAAAGAAGACAATGCGGCTATCAAAATCATCCAATTTTCAGACAACATTTCATTCATGACATTTCCCTACGGCACAATGACGCCTAAAGTGGAAATACTTATCTTCCATCGTCAGATGATTAACACACACATGGCTGCTTCATCAATTGCCGAGTGGTATAGACGCCTAACCGGAACTTTCTATACGATCGAAGAGAATCTAAAGGAAGCACTATCATTCTCGAGAATTAAAGCACTTTCAGAGGAAACAACAACTTGGTACAGGTGAAATTAATCTGTTGTTTTGCAGGTACCGAATACTTTGACTTTCATCATACGAGACTAATCGTCTCTACAGACTTAGTCAAAGTGGGGGCTTCTGTAGGTACCTACATTTGGTCCTACCTAAAGGCCAATGATTAAAGTGTACCACGTTGCAATAGCTCCAACAATTCTAATTAAGATTGCTTGCAAATAGACTTAATTTCATTGCCGGATTATGATTAAATTATCCGATGATAAGTTCCGTTGGCCAAAATGCGCTTGGATTATTTTTTTATGATTTTCATTTTATTTAATTTTACTTCATTTTGTTTTATTCTATTATTTTTTTTAATATATTATTATTATTATTTCATTTTATTATTATTATTATTATTATTATTATTATTATCATTTTTTTAGTTTTTTTATTATTAATTCATTATTTCATTTCATCTTATTTTATTTTAGTTTATTGTTATTCATTTCATTTTATTTTATGTTATTTCGTTTTAATTTTTATTTATATTATTATATTAATTTATTTCATTTTTAAATATTTAGAAAAATAAATTAAGCGTGCAAATATGGCCAAGCAATATGAACGATCTGGAATGTTGTTGAAGGTTCTTTAGGAAGTCGGGCAACTTTAGGCTTATGAAAACGTATAAAAAATTTAAGGAAGTGAATATCGGAATAGGGAAGTTATAAATTCGCATCCTTTGAGCGCATATGCGCACATAGTGCGCACATGCGTATAAAGGGTTGGTTTCGGTATGGCAAGAAGAAAAAAATTCCAAAACATCCACAAGCCTCCGTCCGCGCGCAGGGCCAACTTGTGCTAGGGGCGTATAAAACTAGATATTGGAATATTTTCGGGCCGGAATCCGGATTTTCGGAAACCAAAAATCTTAATCCGTATTAGTTTCGGAAAAACCGGAATTTTAAAATTCCAGATATCCGAAAAATCTGGATTGGAAATTGAAAGGCTATCGCTCACCTAATCAAAAATAAACCTACAACTCCAACTAATGCAGCTAGGGAAGCAAGGATCGAATCCACAGGGAAGCAACGAATTCCTACTAATTCTTTTTATTTTTTTTTTGGTAACATGTAAGCATATTATTACCAAAGAGAAACAAATACAACCTAAAGCATGCTAAAACAAAGAAACTAACTCAGTCTCTTTGCAGCAGCTAAAAACAATCCATCACTTACATATCTAAGAACATAAAAAAAAAAAAAAAAATACAAAACACACCAAAAAAAAGTCAAAACAGCTCGCATCAGAAGAAGCCTAAAGCTGAAAACTGTCAAACGCTGCTCTTCCTGCCTCCATTTCCTTCAACTTGCACAATTCTCCAAAACTCAGCTTCTTTCACTTTTTTGCCAACTGTTCTTGCATCCCCACCATCAACATTCTTCCACAGTTTATTCCTCCACTGCCAAATGTGGTAGACAATATTGCTTAGAACACAAGCAGCAGCAGTCCTCTTGACCTATCAAAAATAACCTACTACTCTAACTATGTAGACAGAGAAGTAGGGATCGTATCCACAGGGAAGCAAGCAATTCTACTAACTCTAAACAGTTACTTTGCCATAAGGGGCCTTTGAATTTTGGGTTTTGACTAAAAAGTTGACTACTACTAGGAACGAAATTAAACACAGAAAATAACTCTATAACTAAGCCTAGGACGTCGGTTCACCACAGATTAACCAATGAATTGCAACACAATTAATTAACCAATTATCAACTTCCTGAACTAAGGTCCACTAATTCTCTCGAATGTAGTCTCTTTCAAAACTCCTCTAATGGCTCTCACTTACTTAGACTCGTTTTGCCTATTGTCCTTGTAATCCAATTGTGGTAATCTTACCTCTCGGTATCGATTTCGACAATATCAGACTAACAATTAAACCTGGCCAGTATATAATTGAAAGTAATATAAATTGACGACAAGAATTCAAGAACATCAACAATCAAATTAACAATCAGGAACAAAACATCAGGAAGGATCTGCAGATCCCCTAGTCTTAGAAAGGAAACTACTCACACATGATAGAAATTAAAGAAACTAAATCAATAAAAGAAAATATAACTATAAACATAATTGAAACTAATAAATTAACAACAATTATCAAACTAATATGGGACAAGAAACTAGGGCATAAAAGAATAAGAAACCTATAAGCTAAAAACATAAACTAAAACAAAAATTAAAACTAAACATGAATTAAAAGAACTAGAATTAATGATTGAATAGAAACCTGAACTTTTAATGAATTGAATGATTGAAAGAATTCCATAAGAGAACTTCTAGAGGGAGAACCTAACTAAAACTAGGATTTTAGAATAATGACAATGTGTGAGAAAACCCTAGGGAAAATTACATTAAGTACATAGTCGAAATTAGGACAAAACGAGCCAAAAAACGTGTAGAAATCACTATGCCCGGCCAGCCAGGCGTGATGCACCCAAACCGGGCACAGTAACCTTAGGCCGGGCGGAATGATCGGGGGGCATTCGAGCTTCCGGCTTCGCTTGTAACTTCTAAAACTCAATTTCTAAACTTCCCAAAGGCTTCTAAATCATCTCCTAGCCTTCTCAAAGCTTCTCAAAATGGTCAAGACTCTCACTAACTTGCCAACTGCTAGGGATAAAGCGAAAACTGACAAAAAAGCATCAATTCCTATAATAAATGACAAACCAAAGCAACCAGCACTAAAAGCAACCGAAGGTAGTAGAATAGGCTCAAAAGAGCCTTGGTAGAGCCAGAAACCAATATAAAATTGGGGAAAATAATGAATATAAAATGAACTTATCACCTTGCTATTAAAAAACCCCTCCCATTGCTTACAAATGCTATCTAAATTTTTGTCCCTGCAAATAGGGATACCCATCCAATCTTGTAGGAGTTGTAGCTGATATACGTGTTTTATGTTATGTTTTTCCCTCATTTTCGGTTGATTCTTGTGCTAAATAGTTAAGTTTGTGGCTTCGTTTTGATTAAATATCGTCTTTCGATGTTAAGTTATGTTTTGGAACGGTTTTAGCATCTTTAGTTGACTTTTAGAACCTTTTACGGTTATATTATACTCTTTTGGTTATTACACGTGGTTTTCGGTTTTGTTTATATGTTACAGGAGCATAATAGAGAGTTATGAATTCATTGGAGGCTAAAACGAGTCAAAATGTACTTGCCTCGGGATGCGTGCCAAGTCACGAGAATCCACGAATGAGGTTCAAGGAATCAAGCAAAGAACTCAAACAAGATCATCAAAATGTCGTCCATCATTGTTCATGCGGGCGCATCCTTAGAAGCTTATTTCATCTATGCGCCCGCAACATAGGTCAACAGCCTCAAATCTGGCAAACCACAAGGGTTGCGGGCGCAGGGAACAAACCTAGTTTGTTCTATGCGGGCGCAGTTGGCCGTTTTCTTGGCCCAGTTTTTCTCTCCGTGCGGTTTTGCTTCGTGGGTTTTAATTAATTAAAAACATAAATACTATATATATTGAATGTAAAGGGGGCATGAACCTAACTAGTTTTTATCATATTTTTAGACCTAGGATTCCAAAATTACTTTTTCTTTCTAGAATTTTAGGATTAATTACTTTGTTCATGAATTCAAGCTTTCAATCAATGCAATTCAATCTTTATTTTGGTAATATCTTTCCTTATGTTTTTTAATTCTTTTAGTTTCATGATTCTCTTTAATTTCTTAGTTTTTAGTTTAGATTAATTAGTTTTGCTATTTTGATTCTTAATTTAGTTTTTTTAGTAATTAATATAATTTTAATTAATTCCTTGTTCTTGATCATGTTGTTTGATTTCAATTTTGCTTTTGTTCCCATAACTATGAGTGAGTAGTCGTTTTCTCTAGGGTTAGGGGATCTATAATCATGACTTGAATTTAAATTATGTTTTCTAATTAGTTCTTGGCTTCTAATTGAATTCCTATTATTGATTTCTAGTGATTGCAATGAAATTGTGGCTAGATTTAGTTGTAAGTTGCGTTATTGTTGAAATCGAGGTCGAGTGGTAAGATTACCACAATTAGACCACTGAATAATAGGCAAAAACGAATTTATGCGAGCGAGAGCCACAAAAGGAGTTTTGAGGGAGTCTAAGTTCGAGAGAATTAGTGAGCCCTAGTTCAATGAATGCCAATGAATTAATTAGTGAGTGTTAATTAGTTTGTTGATTGATCATAGTGAACCGATAGCCCTAGGTTTCCATTAATAGAGTTTAATCGTTAATTTCCTGTCATTTCCTTAGTTTCAATTCTTAGTCTTCTTAGTTCTAGAAATCATTTACCGAAATTTCCACCAAGGCCCATTACATGCTTTAGGCTTTTTAGAGCTAATAGAATTTAATAGCTTCCCTGAGGATTCGATCCCCACTTCCCTAGCTATATTAGTTAAAGTTGTTCGGTTATTTTTGAGAGGTGTGC
The DNA here is from genome assembly GCA_016808085.1 of Suaeda aralocaspica. Classification (NCBI taxonomy): domain Eukaryota; kingdom Viridiplantae; phylum Streptophyta; class Magnoliopsida; order Caryophyllales; family Amaranthaceae; genus Suaeda; species Suaeda aralocaspica. The sequence continues at coordinate 7,074,544 of PYUH01000036.1, forward strand.
GACAACCTGTTCAAATTTTGGCGCCGTTGCCGGGGAGGCAGTTTTTAATTCTATTAGTCAGGTTTACAGTGTTCTTTTATTTTTATTTTCAGTTTTATTTCTTCACCTCAAGGAGCCTTCACGTTCTTTGAGGTAGTTTTCATTTCGAGTTTCGATTGTGTGCATGTATTAGATTGTATGCCGGTTTGGATTGATCCTGAACCGGAAAGATCATTGCATAAGAGGAGTCGTAGAAGGAAGTGGAGATCACAAAGAAGCATTCTTTCCGAACGAACACTGGTTGATTTGACACAATTATTTGCTGAGTTGAACATTTCCGATAGTTCAGATAAAGAAGAAGAGATGTCAGGATCACTGTTCAACGAGAATAACCCACCACGGGATGATGCACCACCGCCGCCACCACCACAAGCAAGGTCCTTAAAAGACTATTCTCAGCCGAGTTCTGCAACAGTGGGAGGTGGATACCGAGTTCCTGATATAGAGGCCTTGAATTTCGAATTGACGCCAGCTTTGGTGAACATGGTTGAAAGGAATCAGTTTGCAGGCACAATGAAAGAAGATCCGAACTTACATTTGAATAAATTCATGCAGTACTGCAATACAATCAAGCAAGTTGGTGTATCTCAAGATTACATACGACGTACGATGTTTCCATTTTCATTAAAGGAGAAAGCTCGATCTTGGTTGAATGGTCTAAACATGGATACTATTAATAGTTGGGATGACTTGGCTCTTGCTTTTCAAAGGAAGTACTATCCTCCGGAGAGAACTGCACAACTTAGGAGTCAAATCACGAATTTTAACCAAGAAACAGATGAAACTCTTTATGATGCATGGGAGAGATTTAAGGATTTATTGAGAATATGCCCTCATCATGGACTCGAGAAGTGGTTTTTAGTGCAATCATTCTATAATGGCTTGGGTAATGAGAGTAGAACTTTGCTTGATTTTGCTGCTAGTGGTCGATTTATGAACCAAAAAGTCAATGCTGCTTATGATTTAATTGAGGAGATTGCTATTCATAATTCTCAATTTGGTAATCCTAGAGAACATGTTAAGAGAGGAGGAAAACATGTGATAGATGACAAATATGAGAGTTTGGCTTCACAAATCAATGCAATTCATGAGAAGCTAGACAAAATCAACACATCATCCTCCAATCCAATGACAGTAGCTGCAATGGCCGCACATTCGGGAGCTACAGATGTCTTTTGTGATTTATGTGGTTCTTTTGGGCATAGTATGCAAGCATGTCATAGTTCTATGGAGCAAGTATGTGCATTTCAAGCTTACAAGAATAACCCATTTTCCAACACCTACAATCCTGGTTGGAAAGATCATCCATACTTCTCCTACAAGAATACTAGCAATGTTCAAAATCTGCAGCAGCAACCTCATTTTGTACCACAGCAACAACAACAGATTCAACGGTTTGCTCCACCTCAACCACCGAGTTTCAGTAGACCACTACCTCCAGCACCACTCCCAGCACCTCCACAGCCATCTAGCAATGACTATATATTCAGAACTGAAGAACATGATGATGCAGATGCAGAAAGCCATGGAAGCTATGCAGGCCCACAATCGACAATTGGAGACTCAAGTAGCACAAATTGCTCAATCATCAGCACAAAGGCAACAAGGCCAACTTCCTCCTCAACCTGCTCCATCAAATGCTTCATTAAGCAATACACCTCGTGATCATTGCAATTCTATTGCAACAAGGAGCGGTACTTACTATGAAGGTCCTAAAATGCCTGATGATGATGCTAACAAGGCTGCAGATGGAACACAGAAGACTAGTTCAGTTGTTATTCAACACCTTGAGGAAGCAGCTGCAGAAAAGGAGAAGGAAGCATCAAAGAAGCAAGCTCTAGCAGCAGATTCAGTTACCGATACGATTCCTCCCTCAAAGGTGCCGTTACCCTTTCCGAACAGGGTAACCAGGAGTAAGAATGATAATCACATTTGTAAATTCCTTGACATAGTTTAAAATTTGCAAGTTACTATGCCTTTCACTAATTTAATTACTCAAGTGCCTACTTATACTAAATTTTTGAAAGATATTTTAAGCAGGAAACGTGAGTTGAATGTAACAGAGACAGTTGCACTCATCGAGGAGTGCAGTGCGATCCTTCAAAATAAATCTCCTCCTAAGTTGAAGGATCCAGGCAGTTTTTCAATTCCATGTAATATAGGTCCTTTATTTATTGATAAGGCTCTATGTGATTTAGGAGCTAGTGTAAGTGTGATGCCCTTATCAATTTGTAAGAAGCTTGACATGGGAGAACTTAAATTTACTAATGTTACTTTGCAGATGGCAGATAGAACTGTAAAATACCCTAAGGGTGTTTTAGAAGATGTACCTGTTAGAGTAGGAAAACTTTTTATTCCTGTTGACTTTGTTGTCCTTGATATTGATGAGGATGCTCATATCCCCATCATTCTAGGTAGACCTTTCCTACATATTGCAGGTGCCGTCATTGATGTTAAAAATGGAAGTTTGACTCTTTCTGTAGGGGATGACAAGGTGACATTCAATCTTCATAATGCAGTAAAAAACCCCATGATAGAGCAATCATGTTATAGGATCGGTATTATTGGTGAAATTGTTTTGGATGACATGCCTCGATCCCTTACAAAGGATCCCCTAGAGGCCATTTTGTGTTTGGATGCTAATGCAGGTGAAGGAGATTCGGAAATTGATGCTATAGGCCACGAATTGAACAATGAGAAGATGACTTTAGAGGAGAGCCAAAGGTATCAATCATTGCCTCAGCAATCATATGCCATCAAAGAGGTAACACAGCCCGAAATGAAACCCCTTTCCCCTAATTTAAAATATGCTTTTCTAGATGATGCCGAGTTGTATCCTGTCATAATTAGTTCTAAACTTACCGATAGTCAAATTGAAAAGTTGCTTGCTGTGCTTAAAACTCACAAAAAGGCTATTGGTTATACACTTGATGATCTAACTGGAATAAGTCCTGATTTTTGCATGCATAGAATTCATCTAGAAGAAGGCCATAAGCCTTGTATACAGGGACAAAGGAGACTTAACCCTAACATGCAGGAAGTGGTGAAGAAAGAGGTTCTCAAACTTCTTGATGCAGGTATTATTTATGATGTGCCAGATTCTCAATGGGTAAGTCCAGTGCAGGTAGTCCCTAAGAAGGGGGGAACAACTGTTGTGCGAAATGATAAAAATGAACTTATCTCCACTAGGGTTGTTACAGGCTGGCGAATGTGCATTGACTACCGGAAATTAAATGTTGACACAAAAAAGGATCATTTCCCTCTACCTTTTATTGATCAAATGTTAGAAAGGCTAGCAACTAATAAATATTTTTGTTATCTAGATGGTTATTCTGGATTCTTCCAAATACCTATCCATCCTGATGATCAATCTAAAACTACATTTACATGCCCCTATGGCACTTTTGCTTACCGTAGAATGCCTTTTGGTCTATGTAATGCCCCTGCTACCTTTCAAAGATGTATGATGGCTATATTTTCTGAGTTCATAGAGTCTAGCATGGAAGTCTTCATGGATGATTTTAGTGTCTATGGTACTGATTTTGATTCATGTTTAGCTAACCTAACTCAAGTGCTTAAAAAATGTGAACAGGTGAATTTGGTCCTCAATTGGGAGAAATGTCACTTTATGGTGACGGAAGGGATTGTCTTAGGATATCTAGTCTCTGAAAGAGGTATTGAAGTAGATAAAGCTAAAATCCAAGTTATTGAACAATTACCTCCACCAGTAAGTGTAACAGGTGTTAGAAGCTTTCTAGGTCATGCAGGGTTTTATCGTAGATACATCAAAGATTTCTCTAAAATTGCTAAACCCTTAACACAATTGCTATTAAAAGATGTCGAGTTTAATTTCACCGATGAATGCCTTGAATCTTTTAATTTGATCAAACAAGCACTAATCTCAGCACCAATCATTCAATCACCCGATTGGGAATTACCTTTTAAAATTATGTGTGATGCTAGTGACTATGCTGTAGGTGCCCTGTTAGGTCAGAGGAAAGACAAGATTTTGCATGCTACTTACTATGCTAGTAAGACTTTAGATCCAGCTCAAATTAACTATGCAACAACTGAAAAAGAACTGCTTGCTATAGTGTATGCTCTCGATAAATTTCGCTCTTATCTTATAGGTTCGAAAGTTATTATTTACACTGACCATGCAGCTTTAAAGTACTTACTTGGCAAGAAAGAAGCAAAACCGAGGCTTATTACGTGGATTTTGCTTCTTCAAGAGTTCGATCTAGAAATCCGTGACAAGAAAGGTGCAGAGAATGTGGTTGCAGACCACCTATCTAGGATACGATATGAAGATGGAGAGATTTCAACTCCTATTGATGACTCTTTTCTAGATAACCATCTCTTGGCTGTGATTTCTAGCACTCCATGGTTTGCTGATTATGCTAATTATGTAGTTGGAGGAGTGTTACCTCCCGATCTTACTTGTCAGCAACGAAAAAAGTTTTTACATGATGTTAGGCGTTATTTTTGGGATGACCCTAACTTGTTTCGTGAGTGTGCAAATGGCTTATATCGCAGGTGTGTACCGGATTGGGAGGTCTATGGAGTTCTACACCATTGCCACTCATCACCTTATGGTTGACATGCCGGCCCCGCCAAAACGATGTTAAAGGTGTTGCAATCCGGTTTCTATTGGCTTACGATACTCAAAGATGCTAGAGACTTTGTCATGTCTTGTGATTCGTGCCAACAGACAGGTAATATCTCAAAAAGGCATGAAATGCCTCAAACAGGTATTTTAGAAGTTGAAATCTTCGATGTTTGGGGTATTGATTATATGGGTCCATTCCCTTCTTCTAACAGTAATCGTTTTATATTGGTCGATGTGGATTATGTTTCCAAATGGGTGGAAGCAATTGCTTCTCCCCATAGTGATGCTAACACCGTTCTAAGAATGTTTAAGCAGGTTATTTTTCCTAGGTTCGGAGTCTCTAGAGCTATCATCAGTGATGGGGGAACGCACTTTCATGAGAAAAGGTTGGATAAGCTGCTGGAGAAATACGGTGTTTACCACAGGACGGGATTGGCATATCACCCACAAACAAGTGGTCAAGTCGAGGTCTCAAATCGAGAAATCAAGTCCATTCTATAGAAGACGGTTGCGAAATCGAGAAAGGATTGGAGTAACAAGCTTCATGCTGCTTTATGGGCATACAGAACAGCATTTAAAACTCCAATTGGCACTTCCCCATATAGATTAGTTTATGGAAAAGCGTGCCATCTTCCAGTAGAACTTGAATACAAAGCTTATTGGGCAATCAAGGAATTAAACATGGATGCTAAGCTTGCGGGTGAAAAACGGTTGCTACAGTTGAATGAATTAGATGAATTTCGGCTAGGAGCATATGATAGTGCCAAAATTTATAAAGAAAAGACGAAAAAATGGCCCGATAAACGAATCAAGAAAAGGGAGTTTCAAGTCAGTGATAAGGTTCTATTGTTTAACTCAAGACTTCGATTATTCCCTGGAAAGCTGAAATCTAGATGGAGTGGCCCCTTTACAGTCATAAATGTTAGCAAATTTGGCTATGTTGAAGTTCAAAGTGAAAAGGGTGAAATATTCAAAGTTAACGGTCAACGGTTGAAGCCATACTATGAAGGAGATGTCATCGGTTTGGTTGAAGTCATCCAACTCGATGATCCCAAGACACCTTGATCACTAATGCAGCCATGGTCAAGCTAGTGACCTTAAAAGAGCGCTCCTCGGGAGGCAACCCGAGCTTTCTATCCCTTCTTTTCTCTTTTTGCATGTTTTTGCGTGTTTTTGTGTGTTTTCGTAGTTTAGTTTAGCTTAGTTTAGCTTTTGTTTTGATTTTATGAAGTCTAGCTAAGGGTCTAACTATTTAATGTTTAATTGGGATAATTAAGGAGAGTTTAAGAGTTAAAACGTGCTTAAGTGTTGATTAATAATAATAATAATTTATAAGTTAAATCATTAATTAGGGAGAAAAAGAAAAAAAATCAGCAAAATAGAGCTGTAGAGAGTACCTGCGGGCGCAACAGTCAAATACCTATTCCTTCTATGCGCCCGCATTTTAAAACAGAAGGCTCACACCTTCTCTAAAGGCTCCACCTGCGGGCGCAACCCCTACTTCAGTCTTCTTCGCTGCGGGCACAGGGGACACCTGCGGGCTTCCGTTCGTTTTTTTCTTTTTCCTCGCATGGCGTCATAAACCTAACCGTGTTATATTTTTTCGGCCCCCCCTCATTATTATTATTATTATTATTATTATTATTATTATTATTATTGTTATTATTATTATTATTATTATTATTATTATTATTATTATTATTATTATTATTATTATTATTATTATTATTATTATTATTATATCCTTTTATTATCAATATTATTCTTTATTCCCTAAACTCTCAACCTTCTTCTTCCTCTCTCACACCATTAAAACCCCAAAAACCTTCAACTTCAAATTACCATAACTCACTCCATACTACTCCAAATCACTTCAAATTTTAACGCAACACTCCTCTAACTACTCTAAACAACATCTTGGAGTTAAAATTTGGAAAAAAAAAATCACGAATTGCATAACCTAGGGTTCGAAATTTGAATTCAACTTGGGTTTGATTTGTGGGTTGCTTCTTCGATTTTCTTCAAATTTCTTGCTATATTATCATCTACTATGGTATAATTTCCTTTTTATCCAATTTATATGAAGTTTTATGAAGTTTTCATGGATTTTCAATTTTTGGGTATTTTTATTACGAATTTAATTGGTCACTCTAAACTTGATTGTTGTTGTTCATGAGTGTTTACTAGCTATTTTTATGCTTCATTATCATGTTTGGAGTTGTTAGTTATAAGTAATTGGAAGTTTTTGTGCTTTATGGATTGAGCAAGATTTCCATGAAATTTTCGATGATCATTCATGAAGTTGTTGTTAATTAGGAGTGTTAACTAGTTAAATTCATGTTTAAAGTCTTTAGAATGCTTAAAATCATGCTTAGGATTACTTCATTGCTTACTTAGAACTATAGCTTTACTCATGAATTTTTACTAGCAACTTTCATGTTGAACTTTATGCTTTTAAAATGGTTAAGTAGTTGCTACTTGTCTTAACTAGTCATTCTTCTTTGCTCTTAAAGTCTCATTGAAGTTGTTTGGATGTGTTAAGGCATTAATTATTCAATGGTTGAGTTTATATAATGGCGTAAGTTTGTTTTTGGTGTTGCACTTGATGCTCTTTTATGAATATGAGCTTGGACATGTTGGTTTTGGAGGCATAGTATGCACACTACAACAATAAATTACTTGGGCCACGTATTATGCCACGGAAATTCTACATTCGTGGCATATTATCATCTAGCCATGGGAAAAAAAATATTTTGACATATAACATTAATTACTCATTAAATTTATGCCACGGCTAGAAGTGATTTAGTGGCAAAATGTGGTTATCCCATGGGTATTTTTATTTCTACGTGGCTAACATAAATTTATGCCTCACATTTTGTTTATTTTCGTGGCTAATATATGTTATGCCATGGAAAATTTTGTTTTTTGTGGCAAGCCTATATATGTTAATCACATTAATTATATTAGTCTAAAATCAAAAGGTAGAAATAGAAACAATTGTATATGTAATGTTGATTTTTTATAAATCATTCAATAGAAATTTATCGATTACAAAATTATCAAAACAAGATCATCACCCTATTTCAATTTTATAAAATTAACAATATTACTAATTATACTATTGCGTGTAAATGAACTATACCAAATACACCTAAACGAGGAAAAATATTAAATGAATATAATAAAAAACTTCAAAAAGGCATATTTTAACGCTCGGGTGTCCGAACGAAGCAAATTTTTTTTTCAAATTGATTATTTTTTCGAACTCTACGTCATCGCAAATCCCTGGGCAAGTATTTTTTCCAAAAAAAAGGCCTCTAGGACCCATTTCTATAGTACCAAACCTTTTATTTTAATAAAATTACATATACATTATGAGAATTTACACTAGTGGAAAAATGGCTATTAGTAACGTCCCATTAGTATCGTTTCTAAAAAAAATGATACTAATAGCACGCTATTAGCATCGTTTCTAAAAAAACGATACTAATAGGACTCTATTAGCACCGTTTCTAAAAAAAAGATACTATTAGGACTCTATTAGCATCGTTTGTAAATAAAAACGGTACTATTAGATCTCTATTAGTATCGTTTTTGAAATAAACGATACGAATATTCCTGTATTTGTTTCATTTCTGTAAAAAACGATGCTAATAACATCTATTAAAAAATAACCCTAGCCTCACTCTTCATTCTCATTTCTGTTTCCCTCTCAACTCTTAACTTTCTTACTCTCAACTCTCACTCGTTTAATTTTCTTCACTTTCATCTCCTAATATTCGTTGGTTTCGATTTCTTCTTCACCCTCGCTCCTATCTCCAATCTTGTTGGTTTCAAAGTATGATTTTGGTAAAAAAAAATCAATTGAGGGTTTCGACAGGTGGTAGTTTGGGATTTTGAAAGAGCTTTGAATTAAGATTTAGGTAAATCGTTCCTCAAAAGGATTTTTAAGGGATTTAAGGCGGTTGTTGTGGCATTATTCATCAAAACTCCTTCGAATCGACAAAAATAGCGACTTTAATGTATAAAATCGAAGGTAACAATTTCATATGTTGTTAAAAAAATTTAGTGTTAATTTAAATTGTTTACTCGTTAATTGCTCCTAATTTAAATTGGTATGCAATTTCTTAAGGGTATTGATTATCTTTTATGAACTATATAAATTTTCAATTGAGCTTATTGCTTTGGATATTCGATTTGGGGTTTTCAGGTTTTTAATTAGTGTTGTTTTTTACAATTACAAATTTGTCTTTTAGACTATGGAGGTGTTGTGTTTGGGTTGGTTTTGCTTTTGGAGGATGTTTTTTTTGTTATGTTGTTATTCTTTGGCCTGCCATGTTACGGTGCACTCAGGGCTGTACTTGGTTTTGTTTTGTGGCTTTGTGAGTTAGATTGTAGTTGGTTTTGGCTGGAGCTTTGCTGTTCTGCAGGTTGGTGCAGGCTGTGAGGGCTGGTGCAGTCTGATTTTGTGGTTGTTCTGGCCTGGTTCTGATGCCTTAAAGATTGTTCTGATTTTGCTTGTTCTGTTCCTTGTGGAGCAAAATTGGGAGGATTGTTGCATTTCCTGTTTTGAGGCTGTTTTAGTTGCTCTTCCGTCTGCTAGTTTGCTGAGGCTGTGGAGTGGTTTTTTCTTGTTTGCATGATTCAGTAGTTTTGGTTGTGGCTTTGAGTATGGTTTTTGCAGAAGGTTGCTGTAGTTTTTGTTGTTTTTGTGGTGGTTCTGGCCTGTTTGCTGTTCTGCAGGGTTTTTTTTTATGGTTGCTGGTTGCTGGTGAGGTTCTTTTTTGTTGTTTCATTTTTCAATTTCTTAGTATGTATTTTTCAATTACTTGCTTCTTTTGTTTTACTTTTAATTTATTATAGTTTGGTTGAGAGCAAGGCAGCGAAAAGTGAAGGAATAGGTGGATTATTTTCATCAACTGCCTCTTGATCTGAAGGAACGAGTTGACTTGACCCTTGCCTTTTAGTGCAATGGCCTAGTGGTGTTGTTGCATTGTCTACCAAATGCTTTGGCTGCATTCTGCTGTTTAATACATGAGCTTTTTTTTTCTGCATTTTTTATATTATTGGAATATATATAAGACTTGATTTCTAGCTGGAACTAGATAGTTTCTTGGCTGATCTTAATTACTGTTTTTAGATAAAGGTGATGAAACCATGTTGGATTCACTTCCTGTGGACCTCAGGTTTGAAATTCGGCAATACTTATACTTGGATTTTGTCTGCAAGGTAAATTATAATACTTCCTCATCTCAAAGTAGTATCATTGTACATTTCATTGATCTTACTTTATGGCTACCAGCGAAAATTAACATACTCTGATTACTCTCAACTGTTGGCAAATTCTTTCATAATTCAAACTACTGCAATAATGAAAAGAGGTATAATAAATGCCCAACTTTGTAGGGAAAAAAGGAGCATACTTAGTTGCTAACTTAGTAACTAGTTACTCATTAAACCTCTTTGTATTTTACATCTCTCTTTGTGTCTGTATCTCTATATCTCTGATTAGTTCAGGTGAATAGCTTGATCAGTTCAGTTGTGATATGTGTAGCTAATATTACATGTCCAATAGTAGTAGCAACAATATTATGGAGCAAATAGAATAGCATACATTCGATGATCTAATTATTTTTTCTCGCATGTTTAATATTCCCTTTTGCTTAATTTAGATGGAGGAAAATGGAGGAAAGTGTTCGCGTCTTGATGTAATGGTGAAAGCTCGGAAGAGAAAATCAAACAAACCTGTCAATACTGATAACTTATCAAAAAACATGCTTGTAGTGGTAAGTTTATGACTTTAAAAGGCCAATTGATCTCATAAATTACGTACGTATTTAACATGTCATTACATGACCGCAGGAAGAGATGGAGAAATTGAAGGAGGACAGGGATAAAGGCCTGAATGAGAAGACAGATGAGCAAATTTTCCAAGAGGTTCTTGGAAAAGATATTCAAGGGTATTTGCGTGCTTATGGGCTGGGTAGAAGCATTACAAAACATTTCAATGTAAAGCCTTCCTAATTGGATCTTGCTCAAGAGGTTGTTGAGGTTAAAAAGACTGCTGAGCAAGCTGTTCAAGAAGCAAAAAAAGATGCAGAGGATGCTAGAAAGGAGGCTGAAGAAGCTAGAAAAGATGCAGAGCTTGCCAAGAAGAAAGTTAAAGAAAGTGCAGGTGAGGTAGATCGAAAAATTGCTACAAATAATATGGTTTGGGAGAGAAATCTCAAGCAACTACTACAACTTTTTGGTGTGGATGCTGATGATAAGAATGATTTCTTAAGTGAAGGTTCTTCAGCTTAAGGTAAGCATATTTATGTGTATCTCTTAATTATGGATATTTGAATTGGTTTGGTCATGTAGAGGTAGGCACAGGAAACCTAAGCACTCTACTATAGCTCCAAATTAGAACCATTGATGTTAATTTATTCTTTAATCAGCAAAATATAGTATACAATATGGAACGCTTGCTATGGCTGATATGTTTGTTGAACTAATGCATTGTGAAGTCTTGATGAAATATATTCCATGGTAACAAGTAAGATTAATTACTTGCGCAAGTAATGCTTAAGTTTGTATGTTTTTTTTGGTTTCACTCTTGGCTTTAGTTGATTAGAACTTTGTAGTTCTCATTGGGTTAGTTGCATTTACAAACGGGTCATGCCGAAATTTCGGCAGAATCCTGTTTGAAACTTTGATTATATGATGACTACAATGCCTTGATTTTCTTCTTTGATCATGCTTTCACATCTTATTATTCTTTATGCTTTCATGATTGACATGATTTTGGTTTCGAGACTTGCTTTAATGGAATGTTAATCTCTGTCTTTCCTGCATATGCCTTGTAGGATCATGAGGAAATCAATTGGCAAACTACTTGGCAGAGGCCCCAAAAAGTCTCAGAAAACCGGGGCATCCTCTTCAGCTTCAAAGGGAAAGCAGCCATCCTCCTCCAGAACACCACCTCAGAACCGTCTGGACAGGCAGAAACGGCTTGATAAGCTCTCCAAAAGAACAATCAGGTCCACACGGTTCTTCCACAAAGAAACATGTGACAAGCTTGGTATCACCGATCAAGTGATGAGAATGGCTTACCGGATCGGATGGGGAAACTGGATCAACGCCACTATGCCCCGCCCTGATGGAAAAACCCAGCAGGTCCCACACACATACCGGGAGCTCACCTTGGAGTTCCTATCCAGTTACCACTTCCATGTTTCCCAGGAGACTCCTAGTGCTGAAAGAAAGACACACATTAGTTTCACCATCTTCGGGCAGCACTATGAGATGGATGTTGATGAACTAAATGAGCAATTTCTATGGAACCCCGAGAATGCAGTTTGGTCTACAGCTGAGCATGAGTGGGGACCATACTTTGANGCCATACTTTGAGGGAGCCTGGTGGGAGAGAATCATTGATGGCAGCTCCACCTACACTTCTACCACCGCCAAAGCATCAGAGGTACAGCACCCTGCCCTTCGGTATTTCCTGCGGTTCGTGGTTTACAGCTTATTTTCTAGAGGAGAATTAGGGCAAGTTTACCCTGATGAGATCAGACTATTATGGATGGTGACAGAGGGATATGCTAGACAACCTCTCCATTATAACTTCGGGTTCTTTCTAGCTCGCCGGTTTGCAGAAATTGCAGAGGGGATCACTAACACCGGTATTATCTATATCGATGGCATGATTACATGGCTGGCCCACACCCTAGGTCATACGGAGCAGATCCACCAGTTAAACCTGCCCTTCGGTATTTCCTGCGGTTCGTGGTTTACAGCTTATTTTCTAGAGGAGAATTAGGGCAAGTTTACCCTGATGAGATCAGACTATTATGGATGGTGACAGAGGGATATGCTAGACAACCTCTCCATTATAACTTCGGGTTCTTTCTAGCCCGCCGGTTTGCTGAAATTGCAGAGGGGATCACTAACGCCGGTACTATCTATATCGGTGGCATGATTACATGGCTGGCCCACACCCTAGGTCATACGGAGCAGATCCACCAGTTAAACCTGATCGAGGAAAACCCCTACCTCGACACGACTGCCCTGAGAGCTGCTAACTTCCTTAGACACTATCAAAGAGGGCACAGAGAGAAGTTTGTTTGGTGTGTTCGGGAAATTTCATGGTGCTACTTGCCTAATGCCTATGTTAGCCTCACCTACCAGGAGCACCCAGACGGCCAGAACCCTTGGAGGATCCCACCTGACAACATCCCACTACAGGAGAGAGCAGATTCAGAGAAGAGGGTTGTGCAGATGGTCAACCTAATTTAGCAAGTAGGCGGCCAGGCCCAGCATCCACCAGCTCCACCACGACCTAAGCCACCATGACATAGCTATGTTGGTCACTCCTCCTTCACATTCGACATGACCCCCTTGATGAACCGATTTGATGATATGCATCTCTATAACCAGTAGCGGTTCGACAGGATAGATCATTCACTTCGAGGACTCCGCTCCGATATTGATTTGCTACAAAGAGTCCAGTGGAGGGAGCACACGAGTAATGTTGAAGCTGGGACGGTTCAAGGATTTTCGAACCATCCTAACTGCCCACCTACATATGACCCTAGCACTGAGCCCACCTCTTACCCCTATCAGCAGTTCTATGACCAGTACTATCCTAGGTACTGGGGACCCGGTCAGTAGAGCTCGGCTTCGCCTCCTTCCTCTGCTTTGTATGGTTATTTGTCCCGGGACGGGACAAAAATTTGGTTTGGGGGGAGGATTTATGTATTTTTGTACTTTTTGCTTAGTTTTTTTCTTTTTTTCTTTGTTTTCTTTATTCTTTTTCTTATTCTTTTTCCTTTTTTCTTTTACCTTTTTCTTTGGAGATTGGTTTGTTTCTTTTCCTTTTTCAGGATTTAATTCGAGCGGGATGTATTATTGATTCAGTACTTAGTTGGACTCCTGTTAGGAATTAATGCCAGCTTGGTTAGATCATTCCAACTTCTCCTTTGTTTTCTTTTTGTGTGCTTAGTTAATTTTAACTGCTTTCTTAGTTTAGTTTTATTCCTTTCTTAGGACTGTTGCATGGTCTGTACCATTCATTAGGAATGGGAGTTTACATGTGACCAAAAAGATTGTACTGTTTTCTTAGGTTTAATTTTAGAGAGAATTGGCTTAATGGATTATTCGTGTCCCAGTTGAGTTTTATTGTCGGAATTGACTACTTCTGTACCCCTATGCTTATTTTGAAAACTTTATGACTCTTGACTGTGGATGGATCCACATGTGTGATTTGTTGGCTATGACTTGAATTTGATTGCTTGATTTCCTTTTATTGGTCAACTCTTCTCAACCTTGCTTGGGTCTTGGACTTGAACTGTGTTAACGGGAGGATTTGAGCCACTTTTGAATATAAATTCATTCATATTTTCTTTTCATGTGTGCTTAGTTCCTGGTGCAATTATGATCTTGGGTTTGACTTTGGATTCTAGTAGCTTTAATTGTGGATTTTGTGTATGTTGCGCATGATAAAAGGCTCACATCTCTTCTTTTGAGCTTCAGAATTTCATTTCCCACATTTAAATTTTCCCTTGATCCCATGTTTTGAGCTTTTATCCCTTTCATTTGTATTTTAGCCACATTACAAGCCTATTAGCCCTTTTACATAATGCATTATATGCCCAAACTTGGTTTGGGGGAGNACCAAACTTGGTTTGGGGGAGCTGAAGTAGTTGTGATGTTGTTAAAATAAAGTTTTGAAAGGTGTTATGGAGGATTGATGGTGAAATAGTGGAAATGTTATTGATGAAAGTTAAGTTATAAAGTTTCACATATAAGGCTCTACATACCAATGTCTAGGTTGTTGTAGTTAATTAAAAAGTCATATTTTATTCATGGCCTAGTTATGTATGTGTGATGATTATGTTTATTGTTTATTGAATTCTAAGCAAAAATAAATCATTAAGAGTGGTGAAACTATGTTTTATTATGCATGAAAAATAAAGTGAAGAAAAAAAAATTATGAAAGCATAATAAAGTTGAAAAAAAAAGAAGAAGATGAAATAAAAAGAAGGAAGTTTGAAGTTTGTGAAATAGTGGTTGATGATTGAATTATGAGATTTATGGTGTTGATGTGAAATATAAAGAAAAGTTTGGTTTGATTTGGTTGAATTGGATGTTGGAGAATGTTGACGATTGCTTTGGAGTTGTTGACGGTTTTCCTTGATTCTATATGCGTATACCCCGCATTCCACCACATTATCCCAAATTTTTATCCTACCCATCACCCTAGACAAGCTTATTAAAGTCCTTTTTGATCTTCGTGCACATGCTATGGTTATTGTGAAGTGAATCCTTTGTCAAGGTCGTAGAGTATTAATTGCATTCCGAGTCGACATTTAGGATGAGTGGATACCGTCAAACACTTGTATGAGGTGTAAGGTGTGGGTTTCGGGTTCATAAAATCGTATTTAAGCACATTTTGTATTGCATTCCACGTACATTTGATTGGGAGGTGAGGGTTAGTGCTTCATTGTTATAAGCTCATCATTAATTGTGTGGAGTGACAACCCGTGAGCTACTCTAGTCCTGTCTCTTATACACATCTNTATCGATTCATTAAAATTACTTGGTTGGTTTTGTTTGACCCGTATTTAGGAAGGACGGTAATTGGATGCTTGGTTGGCCGGCCTTGATCCATGTGTCTTCGGATGTTCTCTTAAGTTATGATGCCTATTTTGTTTTTATGGGGTGTAGTCAATTTCGTTGTGTTTTGCTCGGGACGAGCAAAGGTTCGGTTTGGGGGAATTCGATATACGTGTTTTATGTTATGTTTTTCCCTCATTTTCGGTTGATTCTTGTGCTAAATATTTAAGTTTGTGGCTTCGTTTTGATTAAATATCGTCTTTCGATGTTAAGTTATGTTTTGGAACGGTTTTAGCATCTTTAGTTGACTTTTAGAACCTTTTACGGTTATATTATACTCTTTCGGTTATTATGCGTGGTTTTCGATTTTGTTTATATGTTACAGGAGCGTAATAGAGAGTTATGAAGTCATTGGAGGCTAAAAACGAGTCAAAATGTACTTGCCTCGGGATGCGTGCCAAGTCACGAGAAGCCACGAAAGAGGTTCGAGGAATCGAGCAAAGAACTCAAGCAAGATCATCAAAATGTCGTCCATCATTGTTCATGCGGGCGCAGCCTTGGAAGCTTATTTGATCTATGCGCCCGCAACATAGGTCAGCAGCCTCAAATCTAGCAAACCACAAGGGCTGCGGGCGCAGGGAACAAACCTAGTTTGTTCTATGCGGGCTCAGGTGGCCGTTTTCTTGGCCCGATTTGTCTCTCCGTGCGGTTTTGCTCCGTGGGTTTTAATTAATTAAAAACCTAAATACTATATATATTGAATGTAAAGGGGGCACGAACCTAACTAGTTTTTATCATATTTTTAGACCTAGGATTCCAAAATTACTTTTTCTCTCTAGAATTTTAGGATTAATTACTTTGTTCATGAATTCAAGCTTTCAATCAATGCAATTCAATCTTTATTTTGGTAATCTCTTTCCTTATGTTTTTCAATTCTTTTAGTTTCGTGATTCTCTTTAATTTCTTAGTTTTTAGTTTAGATTAATTAGTTTTGCTATTTTGATTCTTAATTTAGTTTTTTTTAGTAATTAATTTAATTTTAATTAATTCCTTGTTCTTGATCATGTTGTTTGATTTCAATTTTGCTTTTGTTCCCTTAATTATGAGTGAGTAGTCGTTTTCTCTAGGGTTAGGGGATCTATGATCATGACTTGAATTTAAATTATGTTTTCTAACTAGTTCTTGTCTTCTAATTGAATTCCTATTATTGATTTCTAGTGATTGCAATTAAATTGTGGCCAGATTTAGTTGTAAGTTAGGTTATTGTTGAAATCGAGGCCGAGTGGTAAGATTACCACAATTAGACCACTGAATAATAGGCAAAAACGAATTTATGCGAGCGAAAGCCAGTAAAGGAGTTTTGAGGGAGTCTAAGTTCGAGAGAATTAGTGAGCCCTAATTCAATGAATGCCAATGAATTGATTAGTGAGTGTTAATTGAGTTTGTTGATTGATCATAGTGAACCGATAGCCCTAGGTTTCCATTAATAGAGTTTAATCGTTAATTTTCCGTCATTTCCTTAGTTTCAATTCTTAGTCTTCTTATTTCTAGAAATAATTTACCGAAATTTCCACCAAGGCCCATTACACGCTTTAGGCTTTTTAGAGCTAATAGAATTTAATAGCTTCCCTGAGGATTCGATCCCTACTTCCCTAGCTATATTAGTTAGAGTTGTTCGGTTATTTTTGAGAGGTGTGCGACAACCTGTTCAGTAACTTACATTACAGGCCAAAAATAAGTGGTCAGCAGATTCAATAGCTTCTCCACACAAAAGACAGCTATTATCCATAGCAATCCCTATTCTCAGCAATCTATCTCCACTTTCCAGCTTATTGAGCATAGCCAACAAGCTAATCAAAGAAAATTTTGGAACATTATAAGCACCCCACACCCATCTCTGCAATCCCACCTCTTCTCCACCTTCAAGCAACATTCTGTAACCCTCAGCCACATAATACTGATTTTCACCAGACCACCACCCTTTCCTCACAAAATCTTGTTTCAGTTCTTCCTTTATCTTACAGATGTTCTTCCACCCCCAACTAGCATGCCTAGTTGGTAAATAATCCCACCAGTTTCTATCCTTGATATAAATAGCATGCACCCATTTGATCCACAACAAATCCCTCTTCATGGCAATCTGTCAGACTATTTTTCCCTGAGCAGCTTTATTCCATTGTATCCATTCTCTAAGGCCAAGACCACCACACTTCTTTGTAGTACAAACTTTGTCCCATCCAACAGGTACCAGTTTTGTACAAGTGCACTTACCTTTCCAAAGAAATGTCCTACACAGCTGATTGATTTTCTCCATAACCTTTTTAGGCAAGAGAAAAATTTGAGCCCAGTAGCAATGGAGGCAAACAAGAACAACATTAGTCAACACTGCTCTAGCAACATAAGATAAATGTCTACTGGACCATTGCCTAATCTTCAGCAAAATTTTGTCCACCAAACCATCACAGTGCTCTACAGCCACTCTTTTAGAATTCATTGGGATGCCAAAATATTTAAAAGGAAATGTACCTCTACTATATCCTGTCAGCTCCAAAATGTCCTCTTGAATATACCGGAACACCCCCAAAATATACAGTTGTCTTTTCTGTATTAGCTGCCAAACCAGAACTCAAATAGAACTTATTTAATGATTCCCGAATAAGTTTCACATAACAATAATCACCACAGCAAAACAGCATCAGGTCATCAGCAAAAATCAAGTGATTTATGTTTAGACCATCACACTTTGCATGGTACTTAAACTCAGCATGACCCCCCCACTTCCCTCAAAAGTCTAGATAGGTATTCCATTGATAATACAAATAACAAAGGTGAAAAAGGATCACCATGTGTCCCCTTTTTCCTTGAAAAAAACCATGATCACTTCCATTCAAAGCTATAGAAAAAGTAGGAGAAGAAACACACACCATAATCCATTGCACAAACCTTTGTGGAAAACCTAGAGCATTCAACATTTCCTCCACAAAATCCCAAGATAAAGAGTTATATGCCTTCCTCATGTCAATCTTTATAGTGCATCTTTTCTTCTGATTTACATAGTTATATTGATTCATTATGTCCTAACATACCAAAAAATTTTGAAAAATATCTCTACCTTTGACAAAATCAGCGCAAACCTCATCAA
Source organism: Suaeda aralocaspica (assembly GCA_016808085.1). Taxonomy (NCBI): domain Eukaryota; kingdom Viridiplantae; phylum Streptophyta; class Magnoliopsida; order Caryophyllales; family Amaranthaceae; genus Suaeda; species Suaeda aralocaspica. The sequence goes on from PYUH01000036.1 coordinate 7,092,936, forward strand.
TCAAACCACGTAACACCTCATTCAATCTATCACACAAAAGCTTTGAAAGTATCTTATAAAGGACATTACAGCAAGCTATTGGCCTAAATTGTGTCACAGAAGAAGGAAAATCAACTTTAGGCACCATAGTTAAAACAGTAGCATTCAGTTGTTTAAGCAGCTTGCCAGTATCAAAAATATTCAGCACAGTCCCACATATATCATTTCCAATAATGCTCCATGCACTCTTAAAGAACTTACTTGAAAAGCCATTAAATCCTGGAGCCTTGTTATCATCAATATCCCACAAAGCATGTTTAACATCTGCAACAGAAAAATTCCTACACAATTGTATCTTCTAATCCTCACTAACAAAAGAGCCTGCAACAACAATTTCCTCATCAATCTTCTCTCTAAAAGGAACATCAGTCCCTAACAATTCCTTGTAGAAATCCACAAAAGCATTCACCACCCCTTCCTGATCATGAGCTTGATTCCCCCTCTTATTTGTGATAAAGTAAACCCTATTCCTCACCCTTCTCTTCCTCAAAGCAGCGGAATTTACATCCCCATCCATAAACAAATCAGCTTTTGATTTTTGCTTTAAAACACTCAACCTAGCTTTGTGAGTAGTGGCATAAACCTCCCTAGCAACAATCTCTTCTTCAACATCTACTGCATCATTTGGCGATTACCTCAATCTGAGCTGACAATTTCTCAAATGGACAAAAGCACAATCAACAGTTCTTTCAATATCATCAAACAAGCCTTTATTTAAAGTCTTCAAATCTCTTTTCAATAACTTCAACTTCTTGACAATGCAGTACATAGGCACACCTCTGACAAACACCTGCCACTCCCTCTGCACAATATCCAAATTACAAAGTTTGGAGCACTAATCCACATATTAAAAAATTTAAAAGGCTTCCTTCCTTTGTCACTACACACAAACAGCTGCAACACATGTGGACAATGATCCATAAGTCCCTCAGGCAATATATTAACCACAGAATTAGGGAAAGCATCCTTACATTGATCATTGGACACCACTCTATCAATTTTCTAGTAAACTTTTCTCCCCTCAGCCTGCTTATTATTCCATGTAAATAAAACTTCTATTCATACAGTGATCAGATAAACCACATTCTTCCAACAATCCCTAAAATCAGCCACTTCATTTAAAGTGACAGGAGATCCTATCCTTTCATTCAAAATCAATACAACATTAAAATCTCCACCCCCCCCCCCCCCCCCCCCC
>PYUH01000036.1:7095088-7130386 GCA_016808085.1 Suaeda aralocaspica
CCCCCCCCCCCCCCCCCCTACAAACCAAGCTACCTTGATATTTTTTGATAATAAACACAAAGCCCTCCACAATTCAACCCTCCTAATAGGCTCATTATACCCATAACATATTGTAAAGAAAAAACCCTTACAAGTAGCATTATGCTTAACATACAGATGTATCCACTAAGATCCCATCTAGCGAATATCTAAAGTGAAAATGTCAGGCTTCCAGATCACCCAAATTCTACCATGACAATCAAATTGATAATTTTCACATACACTCCACTCCTCTCCTATATTAGATAAGAAGTACGCAAAATTTTGTGGTCTTACCTTTGTTTCCAGAGGCCTAAATAACCCTATATTACGACGATTTAAAAACCATCTAACATCATTCTGCCATATCGAGTTATTTAGGCTGCTGATATTCCAACATCAAAGTCTATCCATTAAGAATCCTAAGTGAATCCCCCTCTTCATGAATTATATCCAAACTTCCACTTAAGTCATCCCTATCACAACTCTACTAACCAATAACTTGAACAAGAATCAAATTGCCATAGTTATTTTGTTTCATTAGCTCCTAATCTGCATTAACTTCAACAGTATCACACACTTGAGTATTCAATTAAGGCTGCACAGACTTAGCTACCCAAACCTGCTTCTGTGACTGCTGAACCTGCTTCTCACTCCCCTTCTTTGGCACACACTCCTCATCCTTATGCCCCCAACCCCTGCATTGTTTACATAAGGATGGCACCCATTCATACTTAACAGTCTGATAAACAGTATCCCCAAACTTATCCACAAAAGAGACCTCTGACACCAAGTCTTGATTAATCTCCAACTCAACCATAACCCTTGCATACTCAAGATTGTCTTTTTTAGCAGTAGCTTTGTCAGTTCTAATAGGCTTGCCAACTAAACCAGCAATCTTCATAAGAGCATCCCTTCCCCAATATCTCAAATCCAATTGAGGAAACTTTACCCACACAGGTACCTTACAAATCTTTTCTGGAACAAGAGCAATGCCTGGCATCCATCTTCTCATCATTACAGGGCTCATATCAAACATCACAGGCCCATCCCCTAAAGCTTTGTCTCTTCCCTCACATTCCTTAAATCTCACCAAAAACACCCCATTACTCATTCTAGCAACCTTGTCAATTCCAAACTTACCTCAAATTCTGCGCACAAATCCATTCAATACATTATAAGGAGGCTTACCCCCCATAATACAACAAACCATAGCAGAGTCCTAATAATCAACCTCCCCTTTAATATTATCCATAGTAATCTTAACAAGAATACTAGAATTAGAAACATTACCTTGCAAATCAAGCCCCTCATTATACCAAATTGGTGATTAACTAAGACAATTGACACAAAAAACATCAAACACGAAATTATACCAAATTAATTAAGTCTAGGAAATCGGTTCACCATAAACTAACAATGAACTGGCTAATAATCAATTAACAAATCAATGACGCTCTGAATTAAGGCACACTAACTTTCTCGAATCTAGACTCCTTTAAAACTCCTATAACGGCTCTCACTCGCTTAAACTCATTTTTCCTATTACCCCTGTGATGTAGTTATGGGAAATCTTACCTCTCGGCATCAATTTCGACAATTATAAGACTAATTAACAATCAAACCTGCTAGCCAGTATTCAATTGCAAGCAACATAAATTGATAATAGGAATTCAGAAACAACATAAGTTATATCAATCAATCATCAATCAAATTCATTGAGACGGATCATGGATCCCCTAGCCCTAGAATTAAACTACTCACACACATTATAAACTATAGAAATCAAAACGATATTAAAAACTAAAACTAAAAACATGATTAAATTAAATAACCCATTAACATAAATTAAAGAAACTAATTAACATAAATTCTAGGGCATAAAAACAAAAGTTAAAAATAATTTACTAATACTTAAACTAATACAAAGAACATAAACTCAAAACATAGATTAAATAAACAATAATAAAATGGATTGAATTAAAACCTAGAATTGTATTGAATGAATGATTGAAGTTTTCTACAACTTAGAGAAATAAAACTAGAGATATAGGATTTAGAATTATGATTTAAAGTTCGTACAATAGCCTAGCAACAAAAGCTATTTAAAATAAAGCCCAAAACAAGTCGAAAAAAGGCCAAAAAGAGCCTTGGAGCGGCCCGCCTGGGTGACCCAGGTGAAACGCCTTCCACCCGGGCACACGGACTCCGACCCAAGCGAATCGACAAAGTGTTCCGTTCTTTGTCGCTCTTGCTCGTTCGCTTCTAATTCCTTCTCTAATGCTTTCTAAGCTCTTTTAAGGCCTCCCTAATGATCTCTAATGATCTCCAACTCTCCACTAACTCTCCAAATCCTCCAAATAGCATGGGATATGACGGTAAATCATCAAAACCTACAAAATATAATAAAGAACACAAAAAAGACTAGAAATGGCCAGAGTTAGTAGAAACAGTTGAAAAGAGCCACGTTAGAGCTAAAACCACTCGGGAACAGGGGTAAGACATATATAAAATATTCACTTATCAAATTCCCCCAAGCCAAACCTTTTCTTGTCCTCAAGCAAATTACACAAACCAAATAAACCATGACTTCACCCCTTTAACTTTGCAAAACACAATCAGCTTAGGCAATCTCAAGTATTCGAGTTCCTAAACCAATCCATCAAAATTCCTTGATCGTCGTTCACCTACATCAAAATCAAAAGCCAACCGTGCAAGAAATAGAAGTCGATGACTAGAGTAGCTCACTCATTGTCACTCCACACATAAAAACAAGCATTAAACAATGAAGATCACCCTTATTCCCGATAAAGAATGCAAATGCAAAATGTGTTTGAATGCAAAATTTTTGTGGAACCCAATCCCGCATCTCACACCTCATGCAAGTGTTTAAGGTATTTGCTTAACATAATGTAATGTCAACTTGAAATGCATTTAATACTCTACGACCTTGACAAAGGATTCACTTCACAAAAACCATAGCATGTGCATGAAGATCAAAAAGGACTTTTATAAGCTTGTAACGTGGCTAGGGTGAGGATAAATTTGGGATAATGTGATGGAATGCGAGGTATACGCATATAATACCGAAGAAAAATCACTAACAACTCAAAAGCATATCAACAACATTCTACAACATCTAATTCCAACCAAACCAAATTTTTTCATCAACTCCATAGACTTATAAATCAACAACACAACCAACTATTCACAAGCTTTGCCTTCTTTCTTTCTTTTCACTTCCTTTGAGTTTCGAATTTTCATTCATTCTCTTATTTTAACATCATTTTTTTTCAAAACTTAGGTTCACAACTCTTAATGACTAGCCCTTGCTAAACAAGATAACAATAGACAAAGTCAACACACATACATAACTAGGCTCCATATAAGATGTAAACTCTAATTTTTCAAATGAACTATACTAGCCTAGACATTGGTATGCAGAGCCTTAATATGAAACCTATCAATTAAATCTCATCAAACAATGATTTCAACACATTTTTACCAACAACCACCAAAAACATCCATCAATTGCATAACACTACAACAACTCCAAAACTCCCCCAAGCCAAGCTTGGGCATACATACATAACAATGAAGCACAACTAATAGGGTTGTAATGTGGCACAACTAATAGGGTTTTAATGTGGCTAAAAATACAAATGAAGGATATAAAGCTCAAGACAAGGGATCAAGGGAAAAAATATGTGATGTGGTATAAAATTTGGAAAAAATCTAGAGGCTTTTAAAATAAATGAATGCCTTTTATAATTTGCAACATGCACAAAACCACAACTCAAGTTACTAGAATCCAATGTCAAACCCAAGATCATAATTGCACCAGGAACTAAGGGCCTATTTACTTCAGCTTAAAATCAGTTCAGTTCAGTTCAGCTCCGTTTAGTTCAGCTCTACTTTTATTTTTCTACTCATTAATCCTTCATAATTATAAAAAACTTTCAGTTCAGCTCCAATTAGTTCAGTTCAGTTCAGTTGTTTTTAGCTGAAGTAAACAGGCCCTAAGCACACATGAAAGAAAAATAATGCATATCATAACAAATGCAGCTCAAATCCTCCTGCTAACACAATTCAAGCCTTTATTCTACACATGGCTATAAAGCAAGATATAAAACGACTTCAGGCTAAACCAAATTCAATTCCAAGTTGGCAATTCCCATAACATAACTCATCACATGCCCAAATCAATCAAAATCATTTTTAAATAAAAATGTGGGTCGTCATCTACAAAGTTTCAAACATTCACATCATTTAATTAGTCACTAACTAAGAAAGCAATAAATCCTAAGCTATGAAAGCAGTACATTTTTTTGTCATATGTAAAATCCTAAACTAAGAAAGCAAATAAAACTTACTCCCCCAAGCCGGACTCAGCAATGTCCTCAGTGCTAAAGGGTGTAAAGTGAGAGAGAAGAGAGATGATGGAGGGGTTTAAGGAGTCATGGGGGTGTAATAAGATTTATATGAGTAAGAAGATGAAGTTGTGCAAGGACTAGAAAGAGGCGTGGGTGGTAGATGATATATATTGCGTGTAGCATACACGGATTGAAATTTGATCACCTGTCACTATTTCAACTATATCTCACAAATTATAACTCAGATTAACAAAATTCTTGTAGCATTGAAAATTAGACTCAAAAGGCTTTCCAACGGTAGGTCGTATGTCTAGTAGAACGTCTTGCAGAAGAAGTTATGGCCATTTGAAACTGGCCCTATGAAATTGCCACGGACAAGTCTGTTCGCCCAAGCGAGTGCCCGGGTGCTTTTCCATCCGCCTGGGTGACTGGGCATACAGACTTCTGTATTGTTTTTTCAAAATTGTGATGTTACTTTTCGCCCGGGTCACCCGAGCACACCGTCGTTTCCAACATGCTTGAAAAAAAACTAAGTCTTCAAAATCCTTCCGCACGTCCGAGTGTATTTCCATTCACCCGGCTCCTCTTATTTCCGCCCGAGTCACCCGGGTATACCGCTTTATCTCGTATTCTTCTCTAGGAGCTTGCTCAACTTACTCCAAGTACCTGCACAAACATCTAAAGCATACTTTACACATGATTAAACCCTCACTCTCACTCACTAACTATTACTCACTAACTATTAAAACAAAGCTAAACTAAGGGACAAAAATTATGAAAAAGCTAGTAAACTACTAAAATAAACTAAACTACCTACGGGTTGCCTCAGCTCCCGTAAAGTGCTCTTTTAAGGTCATTAGCTTGACCGTGTTACCTAATACTTCAAGTAGGATCAAAGAGGAAACGCGAACCCCATGTAGTTAAAAATAAAAGCAGCTTGGAGTTTCCATTTGCTCAATCGTCTCATGATCCTTACATGGAACCTTGCCATTTGTCTTATTCGCCTACAAACATGTTGAGATGACTTCCGAGGTTTCCGGCGTTTCTTACGATGTGATGTCTTTATCTTTGGATCCTACACATCTTGTTATTATTTTCACTATCTCCGTCACCTACAAACACAAAGTAGCCTCCAGAAGATCCTTATTAGGGGATCGAGGCAACTCATTTAGAACAATCTCGTTAACAGTATAAATTGCATGATATGATTGTTCTATGATGGGATGTTTCAAAGCATCATTAAGGTTAAAATTAATCTTATCATCCCCTACAGAAAGAGTTAGACTACCATTTTCTTATTAATAACGGTCTACCTAATATAATGTGGATCTGAGCATCCTCATCCATGTCTAACACAACAAAGTCCATAGGGATAAAGAACTTCCCCATTCTTACCGGAATATCCTCTACATTATTATGGTTAAGTAATAAATATATATCTTAGGGTTGTGTTCATAATCAATATTAGAATTATCAATTCATCTAATGCTAGAATATCGGCCCAGGTAATGCCTCGGGCATTACTTTTAAATTTTTTTTTCACTTAATATTAATTTAATTTGTTGGAGCACTTCATATATATTTATTTTTTATACTTGTAAAAATAAACAAACCTTACTTCTAATTTACTTAATAAATGAAAGGAATATATAATGCAATGTTGATATTGAAATTCATTAATCAAAGTTGGCCGAGATGGTAAATGCATGACCTTGATTTGTCAGAGAACTAAGTACATGAATCTAGAACTAAGCACAACTTATTTTGTTAAATGACATGGCAAGCTTACATGGCGCATATACTTTGGAGTGTGTCACATGGCACGATTCTTTTAAAATGAGATAAAGTAAACATTATAACTTATGATTCCTATAATGTTATAAAATTGAATACATAATCTTTCTAAATTAAAAAATTACTCACATTTAAAATCAACCCTAATAAATTACAAACAATCAATTCACTTCCTCCATTTTGACCGAGAAAAAACACCAATAAAAAGTGTGGATCACTTTAGTGTCGATTAACAGTATGGTATGTAGACATCGATCTAAAATGTGAGTTGAGGTTGAGGAAGATCATGATTATAGTACCCGTGCTTGTACTTTGTAATCAATTAGTTGTTGTATTGATTATAAGGTTGCGACTGAAAGAATATATTTTTTACAATATAGATGCAAAACATCAACAAAATTTGGTTAAGCTGATAATTAAGTTGGATAACAAGAAAGAGGTCATGGGTACAACCCTTGCTACCATTGCCTTTTTGAATATATGTATGATGCTTGAATATATAGAAGATTCCCTAGCCTTTACATGTAAATATTTACAAAAAAAACACAAATGCACAAACACAAAGTGTACTCGATTTATTTTAGGAGGAGGTGGAGGGACGCTCACGATTCATTTGCCAAACCACCTATTCCTTTGTTGAAAGGACCTTAAGGCGTCAAGGAATACATCTTCTCTAAAATCAGGTGCATAAGTGTCTGTAAAATATAACTCAACATGAGGAACTTGCCACCCCAACAACATCCCAATGCGTATTTGGCCGCCTGTTCGTATATATAGGTCAATGGGAGGTCTAGAGGCACATATAGAAAGTTGTTGTTCAAACAAATCTTCATTAACATCTTCTAATTCCATTGTTCCTTCTTTTACTTTTTTGCAAATTTTCTTTGTTGCTTCAACTATGTCTCTTTGTGATGAGTAGCACACTGGTAACATCAAATCAAGGGTCGTATTGGTTTTTGTTGCCTCCACTACTTTCTTTATTGTTGCTTGACATGATTCTGGTAGCATTGACAATTCCCCTTTTATCGACACTTTAACTCCATTCCTGTTTATATTATTCATCAATATAATTAATTAGTTTTGACGTGAACTTAAATAGAAGAGTTTTAAGGTGACCATTTGAAAGATGGCTGCTAAGGTTTTATCGACCAATCCGTGCAAAAATATCATAATGGTTCTTCTATCTTGGATAAATTAATATGGGGGACACATGAAAAAATCATATTTCGCATTATGTTTATATAAAACATATTAAGTTGTTTTTATTTCATATTTATTCAACCATAACTACTCCAAAACATGATTGTAAAAATTCGGTTTAAATTAGAAATTTTTTTTCAAAAGTAGAAACAAATTAAAAAGTATTATTTATTAATAATTAATTAATTACCAAAGAAATCAATTAACATAATTATGTAGATTCCATCATACTTCCTCCGTTTTATTTTTTTAATGTTTTGACTATTGTTACTCATTCATTCTTCACATTTTGACCATCGTTTGCACTATATACGTATATAAAAACATATTTATATGGGGTCTTATTTGATTTGTCGATTTATCTTATTAGAATATCAACTTTTTATAACTTTTACAAATATAAATTTAGAGTTATAAAAGTTATAAGATTCGTATTGGTAAAGGTGTATAAATGAAATATAAAGAATAAATTAAAACGGATAGAGTATATTAAATTAGGCATTGATCGATAAAAATGTTAGTCGTCTAATGGCCGTCTTAAAATTTTCGCCTTAAATACATAAGGGTTCATTTGGCACTAGTATAGATTTGGAGTTTTCATGAATAATATCCTACCTTGTAAATTGCTCCAATCCCTCTTCTAAAAAACTTTTGAACTGCCCTATTAATATATCATTTGCTTCCTGCAATTCACAATAATTAGGGAAAAAGAAGAATAAAATAAAATATGATGTCATTTTAATATTTTGGTTTCATCCTAGTATTGTTACTATTGTGTGACTAACAAAGAAACAAATGGCTAATTAAATATACATACCAACTACATTCTTCAAATTAAATAAAAACTACACGTACACTAACTGCTTCTTTGGATAGGATTTAAAGAAGAAAAGGGAGGGGAATAGAATTTACTTCATTTGGATGGAAAGGAAAGGAAGAATGAGTGAGGGGCCAAGATGAGTGGTCGTGGTCCATACCAACAGAGAAGCTGAGAGAGAAGACAAAATAGTGGTTGTAGTAGTGGTGGTGAAGGAGAAAGGTTATGGTGTGATTTTCTTTCTAAATATTTTTATTTTTGGAAGGATTTGTCGCACAAGGATGGAAAGGAACAAATTTCTTCCATTTCTTTTCTTTGCAATTCTCCCAACTCCAATATTTGTTGTTCAAATGAAGGAACCTCTGTCCCTTCCTTTCCCTCCACATTTATGTATCCAAACAACCTGTAATATAACATTGTAGCTAGGGGTGTGCAAAATTCGGTCCAGACCGTAATTAGACCTAGACCGAACCTGATATTCCGATCCATTCTTTGGTCCAGCAAATAAACTAATTCCGAGTTTTCAGCCCGGTCTAGTCTTGCTTGGACCTGAATTTTTAGGTCCGGACCAGATGGGTAGGTTTAAAAGGAAATTTGAAAAAAAAAGGTCAAACACGTCCAAGAATAGGTCCAACAGGCTCAAAATATAGGTCCATACAGGTTCGATAGGTCCAGCAGGTTCATAATCAGGTCCAATAGGTCTAGAACTGGTTCAACATATCCAAAATCAGGTCCAATAGGTCCAGATATAGGTCCAACAGGTCCATAAGCATGTCCAACAGGTCTTTAATTAAATTTTTATAAATAAAAGCTATCAAACAAAAAACATGTCCAACAGGTAGGTCTGGTCCAGACCTGATTTTTCCGATCCGTAGAAAATCCAGTTTCCGATTTTCCAGTCCGGTTTTGGACGTATACACACCCTTAATTGTAGCTACTCATTTGGTAGCTAAAACGGAGTAGTAACCTTTGATACAAATTCGTTCATTATTTATTACGGAGTATTGAGTACTTAGGTTATCATTTATTGAAAGTACTTAGGTTATCATTTATTGAAATCATAAGATTTGACGATTATATTTTTAGTTTTTTTTCCTTGAAACTATAAATATATTTGTAAAAAAAAAACTATCACGATAATGCTTATAACGACACAGTAAAATTCTAAACTAAACAGGTATACTATCGTGTAATAAAAAAAACATTTAGACACTAATAAAAATAAAAGTTAATGTGGCAATTCTAAATTATGGAGTTGATCATCTAATATGATAAGCTAGACAATAACAAAGTTACAAATTCAAATCCTATTCAACACTTATTCTTTTACAAGAAAGTGGAATATCTAATATTATGTACTCTCCCAAGAAAAAAATATTATTATAGATTTGTAGGGGTATGATAAGGCTCATGTTGTATCTACATTTTAAACTTAATGTGTTGTTATATCTTGTCAGGTATATATATTATAAACCTATCCGGCTATTTGTAGAGTTCAACCATAATAAGATTAAGTTTTTGGTTGAATTGTCCTTTAAAAGTACAATAATGAATTTCCTACAAAAATAAATAAATAAATAAGTAAATAAATAAATAAAATTTGAAGTTATAATAATATCAAGTAACACAAAACGATGAGTTGCATACCTTAGTTCGGTATTTCATGTTACCAAGCCCTAAGATGTAGCCTGTGGCGGAGCTAACTCCCCATTTTAGGCAATACTCTACAAACCTCGTATGAGCTTGAAAATAGGGCCTATAATCGAGCTCTAAGCCATGGAGTTTAAGCCATCTTCTATTTCCATCTAAGCTTATTGCAACATGCTTTGGAATTATGGACTCTCCGTGTTGGAGACCAACCTTCGCGTATTTTTCGTCATCGTTGTTACCATCAACCTTGTTTTGATGAGTAACTACATCATTTTGTGCAACATAACTACTATTAATACTATTGTATCTCAAATGGAAGTGTTTATAAAATTTTTTGAGGGAAATTAGACTAGTTTTCAGTTGTGGTACAATAAATGTTTTGGGAGATGACAGAAAATAGCAACTCAAAGTTTGCATTTTGTCTTTCTTTTGTTGTTTTTGGTGGATATATTTTGATTTTCTTTACACTAATTTTTTTTTAATTTTTTTAATAAAATTGTAGATTATTTGGTGGTGGGAAGCCCTACTTTTATAGTGTCACTATAACAATAATGTCTCATGTCTGTACAAAAAACATCAATATGCAAAACAACGTTAAATGAAAAACCTTAAAGGCAATGAAATTATGAACTATTTAAGTGAATAATTATCCGTACTGCAGTTGTAATTTTTGTACTCTGTGGCAAATACAAAATTATTTGTAATAAAAATTGAGCAGTTTTTTATTTCATTTTGAATAGATATGGATAAATGTGAAATTGTGGATTTGTTATGTTCCACTTATTTGAATGTATCTCAATTTTTTTTAACTTATCTAAAGTTGTTGGCACTTGTGGCGTGTTCTCTTTACGGGATTAGGTGGGAATGAAATTGATTGGAATGAAATGGATTAGAATAGTTTGCCGGGGTTAGAATGGATTGTCGGGTTTAGAAATGGATTAGAATGGAGGATTAGAATGGATTGGATTAGATTAGAATGGATTAGATTGAATTAGAATTAATTATTATTTGAGCTAATTAACTTTTATCGCAAATAATTGCAAAAATATATTACAATAATTAATTTATAAGCGGGGTTGTTAAAAACACTTTTTTTTTGCTAGGGAACCACAATTATATACTCAATCTGCTAACTGTGAAAACAATCTTATAATAGTAATAATTATTATTAATGTGATATAAATTTTTTTATGTGTGTCTTTTTTTTGCATATTCTCCTAAGGAAAATGCTATGATGATTATTTAAATGAATATTTTTTTTTAATGATATTAGGTGTTTTATTCAAATGTCAACAGAAATTAAATACTCCTATTGGTTAATTTTGATTGTTTAATATTTGTGTTAGTTTTTTAATTCACAGGTTGTTTACTTGAAAATAAAGCGATTAATTAGGCCTTATTCTTTTGGCTTTAAATTTTTGGTACTTCAGTTCAATTTAGTTCAGCTCAACTCATCTCTAATATAATTAATACTTCATTTCAATCCATGTTAGTTCAGTTCAGCTCACATCATTTCAGTTCAGTTCAGCTCAGCTGCTTTCAGTTCAGCTTAATTCAGTTTAGTCCATTTCAACTCCTTTCAGTTCAGTTCAACTCTGTTTCAATTCAAAAGAACAGGGCCTTATTGTTAAATTGTAAGAATATAGTGACGTTAGGATCATTGTATACACTTATACTTTAGGAGAAGTTGACATCAATTTCTCTAGAAAACGTTATAATAATAATAATAATAGTTGCTATTTTTTTTTCTATTGAAGAAAAAATTTCAGTGGACGTTAGGACGTGAAGTGTATGTTATCTAATTTTTAGTTTAATTATAAATACAATGATCTTTATTCACATTCTATATCACTAAGGCCCTGTTCTCCTTGTCTTATTTTTACTTATTTTCAGCAAAAATAAGTTCAGCTCAGCAAAAATAAGTTCAGATCAGCAAAAATAAGTTCAGTTCAGCAAAAATCAGTTTCAATCCTTAATAAATTGTTAATTATTTCAGCAAAAATAAGTTCAGTTCAGCAAAAATAAGTTTAGTTCAGCAAAAATAAGTTCAGATCAGCAAAAATAAGTTGAGGAGAATAGGGCCTAAGTAAGCTCCATTATATATATAAAATTTGACATATAAAAATTTTGATAGTTATTTCTCAAACGACCATTTAAGAATTTTCACCTAATCTTACTGCAATGTTCTGGGATCGCTCAACATGCATCAATGATTATTGTTGTATTCTATCGTGGCATTCTTCCTTCTCCACCTAGCAGCATTGATTAGTTTTCTACTCAAGGCAAGGTAATTTGGCTCTACTCGATTATTTTTTGCCGTATATTTTATCTTCATAATTCTCTCATTATCAATTTTGCAATCAATAATATTAATAACAATGGGGAATTAACTTTTGCAATCACAATGGCTCTTGATATTTTTAATTGAACCATTTTGTCATTTATCTTTTGTAATCGGAATTGTTATTTCACTACAAGAAAACCGCCGATTAGCGACGAAATCTTTTCGAGGGATCAAAATTCCGTTGCAAATTTTAGATATTTGCGACAGAATATAATTCCGTTGTAGATCTGCAAATTTTAGATATTTGTGACGGAATATTCTCATTTCCAACGGAATTTTGGAAACAAAATTGACTTTTTTTGTACTAAATTTCCTACGGTATTTCCGACGAATTTTCCGATGGAATCAATATCGTCGCAATATTTCCGATGGAAAAATCTATGGGAAAAATGTTTAGGTGAAACACAAATCTTTGTTCAAACCTTACATATAAATACCACTCTCTTCTCTCTCTTACCCGCCTCTATTTCCCTCTTACTCTCCTCTTCCTCCATCTCGTCTCTATTACACGCTTCTTTCTCCCTCTTACTCTCCTCTTTCTTACTCGCCTGTTTCTCCCTCTACTCTCCTGTTTCTTTACTTTCTTACTCTCCTGTTCCTCTTTTTTCTTACTCTCCATTCTTTCGCCTCTTTGGGGTTTGAGGTGTTGAGGGTGGGGCAGTGAGTGGTTTTTGGTGTGGGTGGTGGTCCGAGTGGATTGGGGTTGGGGTATTGAGGGTGGGGCAGTGAGTGGTTTTGGGTGTGCGTGGGTTGGGGTTTTGAGGGTGGGGCAGTGGTGGTTGTTGTGATGGAAAGTGAGCGGTCTAGGGGTGGGTTTAAGGGTGATCTTGGTGTAGACAATGGTGCTTGGGTGGCCCTGTGCCGCCTCGCTGCCAGTTTTTTTTTAATTTGCGACGACTGATTTTCCGACGGAATTTGGACTTTTTGCGACGGAAATTTTCCCTTGCAAATTAGCCATTAATTTTGATCGATTATGAATTTTTTTTGTTTGGTTTATTTTTTTATTGAATCATTTCTCATTGGTGGTTTACAAACATCACCGTACGTAACCAAAATGCTTTGTTTTCTCACTTCACAAAAAATTGTAAGTATGTAATAAAAATTGTAAGTATGTAATAAAATCGAGATAACTAACTATTTAAAAGAAATTTATGTTTTTCAATTTTTAAAATTTGAACATTTTGAGTAATTTATTATATAATGTTTATTTTAATCGTTTTTATGATATAAAGAAATATGTATTTGCAATCGTATTTGTTGAATTTAGACAAATTCTTTCAGTTTTTTTTTTAAATTATACTTATATTGAGTAACTTCATCAAATTTCTCCAAATATGATATATTTCTTCTCAAGTACAAATGATGAAGAAACATGTAAATGGATAATTCATAGTATAAATAAGAGAAATGATGAATTTATGTCATAACATGATTATATGATTTATCTTAATTAGTTCTAAATAATTAGCTATGACACAATTGTGCAATTCGGCGGAATAAAGTAATGTTTCAAATTACTATGTAATTAAAATGATATGATAATAATGTTCTATTAGGTAAAAGTATTTATTCATACTTCATTGATTTATTTTATGAACATGGTCATGGAATCTTGATATCATCTTGAAGATAAATTCATCTATAATGATATGTACCCAAAATTGATATGAATACATACTCCTGAAGAGTACAAGGTATCTCCTTACAAAAATATTTGATTTGTCTTGCCGTAATAAAGGACATGCTAATGTATGTTCGTATATATCACATCTAGTATGTTATGTTTACACAGTGATCATGAAACTACCCGGAAGTTAAATGGTAAATGATTTATATATAAGAAGTGATGAATTATAGGCCATCCGGGTTATATGCTTACCCTTAATGAGAACATGCAGTTTCCCGTGAATTAATTACAATTATGTGCTGATAATTTTATAGTAGCTACCTCAAAGTTTATATACTCGTATGCTATTGAATGGATATTATGAGAGGCAAGACACAAGGATGAGGTTGAGTTGTATTTGATTGTATTGATAATAAGCTTGTTTGTATAGGGAAACAAGAGCTCAAATGTAAGTGTAACCCATTTCGATGCAAATATTTTGGTGACTTGATGTTCACTATGAAATTTGATAAGTGCATTATATATTCATTATTTACCCTCGTTTTATATTGGTCATTGGCTCTGTTAAGGCTCTTTTGAGCCTAATTCTACTAATTTGGTTGTTTTATCGACTTTGACATTATTTTGAGCACTTAACAAGTTAGTAGGAGACTTGACCACTTTGAGGAACCGCAAGAGAGCTAGGATGTGAGTTGAAAACCTTTGGGAAGCAAAGAAGTCGAGTTTCGAAGCAAACGAGTGAGCATGAAAGCCCCGGGAGCCAAGGAACTGTAATGTGCCCGAGTACCTAGGAGGATTGAATTTTATGCATTTTTCGAGATTTTCCGACTTGTTTTGCCTTTTTATGTATAGTGCTTCTATCCTACGCTTATGGAGAACTTTTCATTATTATTAGAGCCTGGTTTTAGATGGTTTCTCTCTCTAAAAAAATAATCTCGTGTTACTTATTCAATGAAACGTTCAATAAAATTTAGGTTTATTCAATTCTTTTCTTTATTCTTGTTAATTTAGTTTTATTGTTTTGTTTAAATTTTGTTATTAGTTTTAAATTTTAGTTTGGATTGGTTTGTTTATTCCCTAATTCCTATGTCAATTAGTTTTATAATTTAATTATGTTTTTAGTTTTAGTTCTTAATATTAAATTGATTCTTGCGATTTATAGTATGTCGAATAGTTTAATTTTTAGGTCTAGGGGATCTATGAGCCATCCCAATGAATATGATTGGTAGTTGTTTAATATGATTTAAGTCGTTTTTGAATTCCTATTATCAATTTATATTGCTTGTAATCGAATACTGGTCACGTTTAATTGTTAGTCTGATAATTGACAAAATTGATGCCGAAAGGTAAGATTACTACCATTAGGTCACTGCGATAATAGGCAATGAAATTGTGCACTATTTAAGTGAACAATTATCCATACTGAAGTTGTAATTTTTGCACTCTATAGCAAATACAAAATTATGTGTAATAAATTTAGAGCAGTTTTTTTGTTTCACTCTGAATAGATATGGATATAATTGTGGATTTGTTATGTTCGGCTTATTTGTATGTATCAAGACCGACTCAAGAAGCAACAAGTCATGCAATTGTTGTCTCTCCAAGATTAAGGGCTTGCATTGTCATAAGAATCTCCATCCCTCGCTATAAAGTAACATGTTCAAGTGACCAACTTGAGCAACCAAAACGGAGTTCACAAGCACAATCCAACAAAGATCATCTTTCCAAGCTTAGGGGGCTTTTATCATTAAAGTAGTTCCCATATCTTGACTTGACCAAAGCCAATAAGCATTAGCCCAACAACATAAAGCTTCAATTCAACCCTTTCAATGTTCATCACGAATGCTTCATCATGTCCAATTCACCCTAACTTTGGGGGCCTATGTGTCATGAAAACTTAGTTAGCAATGGCTCAAGTCGGCCCTATCCTACACACCAATCAAATTATCAATTCGGGGTTCACGTTGTCACAAGAATTCTCATTCACTATTCTCATTCCTCTCTTAAGGGAGAAACATCCTCAAGTGACAAACTTGAGCAATTATACACAATCTTTGCTTCTCTTGCCTCCCATAATAATATCACAAAACCCAATCCACACCACAAAGCCTTAAATCACAAAACACAAGGGTTCACTCCTGACCCTACAAACACCCCATGAGGCTATCACTTTGTCTCAAATCATCAAATCCTCTTTAACACTCCTCATATACCAACTTGAGGGCTATCATCACATGTTGGGGGCTTGATTCCCAATGACCTCCTCATATGCTTAAAGCGGCTCTATCTTGCACATTTATAAACAAACCATTGTGCGTTTACTTCTTTAATCATCTTTTGTATTAGAGTGAGTCTAGTGCAATCTTCTCTTGTCATCTCTTTTTAGGGGGGGGGGGGGGGGGGAATGGAGAGTCAGTACCTCTTCATAGTCACAAAAAATGGGGGTATATTTTTTATATCCATTGCATTGCATTTAGGATCACATCCATACATGAGTCAACAAATACCTAATTCAAAATCAAGTGTTGATCAAAAGTTAAAGTCATGCATGCATATAGAATCGACCCAGACATGCAAAGTTAGGGCCCACCTCTATACAAGTTGGCAATGCTGCAGGACAAAACAGGTTGCGAAGTGGGGGATTTACCCAAACAATGTTCTCAATCAAGTCACACCAAGCATCATATCATCAAGCGGCGGTCTCATCAATCTCTCATCGAGTAAGCATGGGTGAAGCATCAACCAACAAGTTAATCTAGCATTCACATCAACAGTCCATTCAATGACACTAGGCGACCAACCAAAAACACAAGCATTGCATGAATTAGCCAACTCTCAGACATCTCCATGATTGGGGGCTAAACTCACTAAAGCTCCATAAAAAGCAATCCTTAAAAACATGTCAACTCCACAAAAAGCATAGCTCTACAAAAGGCCGAGCTCCAAAAAATAAACCAAACACATTATCAAACTAAATGCACCTAAAAGCAAAAAACGTGGGTAAAGCATCAACCAACAAGTTAATCTAGCATTCACATCAATAGTCCATTCATTGACACTAGGCGACCAACCAAAAACACAAGCATTGCATGAATTAGCCAACTTTCAGACATCTCCATGACAGGGGGCTAATCTCACTAAAGCTCCACAAAAAAGCAACCCTTAAAAACACGTCAACTCCACAAAAAGCATAGCTCTACAAAAGGCCGAGCTCCAAAAAATAAACCAAACACATTATCAAACTAAATGCACCTAAAAGCCAAAAACAATTAATCAAACAAACTCAAGTAATTTCATCATCACAACATAACCTTTCCCTACGACCAAAGCGTGTCTAAATTGGAAACCAAATACATTGGCATACATCGTCAAGTGATCATGATCTTTTAAACAACTTTCATCAACATTACTATATTTCCCTACGATCGAAGCGTGTCTAAAGTGGAAACACATCATATCACACTTCCCTACAACCGAAGCGCGTCTAAAGGTGATATACATTATCAGAAGGCCCTTGGAAAATCAACCTAGGTCAATATCACCAAAATACCCCTGAAAATCAAATAAGGTCAAAGTTACCAAAATGCCCCTAAAAGTCAAATCAGGTCAAAACAATGAAAGACGACAATGCGGCTATCAAAATCATCAAATTTTCAGACAACGTTTCATCCATTACATTTCCCTACAGCACAATGACGCCTAAAGTGGAAATACTTATCTTCCATCGTCAGATGATTAACACACGCATGGCTGCTTCATCAATTGCCAAGTGGTACAGACGTCTAACCGGAACTTTCTATACGATCGAAGAGAATTTAAACGAAGCATTATCATTCTCGAGAAACAAAGCACTTTCTGAGGAAATTAACAAAACATGGTACAGGTGAAATTAACCTATTGTTTTGCAGGTACCGGATACTTTGACTTTCGTCTTACGAGACTAGTCGTCTCTACAGACTCAGTCAAAGTGGGGTCTTCTGTAGGTACCTACATTTGGTCGCACCTAAAGGCCAATGATTAAAGTGTGCCACGTCGCAATAGCTCCAACAATTTCTAGTTGAGATTGCTTGCAAACAGACTTAATTTCATTGCCGGATTATGCTTAAATTATCCGATGATCGATAAGACCGATGGCCAAAATGCGCTTGGATTATTTTTTATGATTTTCATTTTATTTTATTCTATTTCATTTTGTTTTATGTTATTATTTTATTTTAATATTTCATTTTATTATTATCATTTTTTTAGTTCTTTTTTTATTAATTCATTATTTCATTTCATTTTATTTTATTTTAGTTTATTTTAATTCGCTTCATTTTATTTTAGGTTATTTCATTTTAATTTTAATTTTATTATTATATTACTTTATTTCATTTTAAAAAATTTAGAAAACAAATTAAGCGTGCAAATATGGCCAAACAAGATGAACGATCTAGAATGTTGTAGAAGGTTCTGAAGTCGGGCAACTTTAGGCTTATGAAAACGTATAAAACGATTTATGGAAGTGAATATCGGAATATGGAAATTATAAATTCGCATCCTTTGAGCGCATATGCGCACATAGTGCGCACATGCGTATAAAGGATTGGTTTCCGTACATATGCAAGAAGAAAAAACTTCCAAAACATCCACAAGCCTCTGTCCGTGCGCACGGCCAACTTGCACTAGGGGCGTGCAAAACTGGATACTAGAATATTTTTGGGCCGAAATTCCAGATATCCAGATTTTCTATTCCGTATCTGTTCCAAAAAAACAGGAATTTCGGAATTCCAAATATCGGAAACATTTGGATTGGAAATTGAAAGGCTATCGCACACCTAATCAAAAATAAACCTACAACTCCAACTAATGCAGTTAGGGAAGCAGGGATCGAATCCATAGGGAAGCAAGGAATTCCTAATAATTCTAAAAAGCTATTTTGTTGTAAAGGGCCTTTTAATTGGTGATTAATTAACTAGGACACTAATTGACACAAAAAACAGGAATCAAACACGAAATTATACCAATTAATTAAGCCTAGGACATCGGTTCACCATAAACTAACAATGAGCTAACTAACAATCAATTAACAAATCAATGACACTTTGAACGCTAATTCTCTTGAATCTAGACTCCTTCAAAACTCCTATAACAGCTCTTGCTCACTTAGACTCATTTTGCCTATCACCCTTGTAATCTAATTGTGCTAATCTTACCTCTTGGCCTCAATTTCGACAACTATTGGACTAACAATCAAACCAGCTGGCCAGTATTCAATTGCAAGAAACATAAATTGATAATAGGAATTCAGAAACAACATAAGTTATATCAATCAATCATCAATCGACTTCATTGAGACGGATCATGGATCCCCTAGCCCTAGAAATTAAACTACTCACACACATTATAAACTATAGAAACCAAATCGATATTAAAAACTAAAACTAAAACATGATTGAATTAAATAAACCAATTAACATAAATTAAACAAACTAATTAACATAAATTCTAGGGCGTAAAAACAAAAATTAAAAATAATTAACTAATACGTAAACTAGTACTAAGAACATAAACTAAAATCATAAATTAAAAAACAATAATTAAATGGATTGAATTAAAACTTGGAATTGTATTGAATGAATGATTGAAGTTTTCTACAACTTAGAGAAATAAAACTAGAGATATAGGATTTAGAATTATGATTAAAAGTTCGTACAATAGCCTAGGAACAAAAGCTATTTATAATAAAGCCCAACACAAGTCGGAAAAAGCCAAAAAGAGCTTCGGAGCAGCCCGCCTGGGTGACCGGGGTGAAACACCTTCGTACCCGGGCACACGGATTCCGACCATAGCGAATCGCTAATGTGTTCCGTTCTTTGTCGTTCTTGCTCGTTCATTTCTAATTCCTTTTCTAATGCTTTCTAAGCTCTTTTAAGGCCTCCCCAATGATCTCTAATGATCTCCAACTCTCCACTAACTCTCCAAATCCTCCAAATAGCGTGGGATATGACTGTAAATCATCAAAACCTACAAAATATCATAAAGAATGCGAAAAAGACTAGAAATGGCCAAAGTTAGTATAGACGTCTCAAAAGAGCCACGTTAGAGCTAAAACCACTTGGGAACGGGGGTAAAACATATATAAAATATTCACTTATCAAACTCCCCCAAGCCAAACCTTTGCTTGTCCTCAAGCAAATTAAACTAAACAAATAAACAATGACTTCACCCCTTTAAATTTGCAAAACACAATCAACTTAGGCAATTTCAAGTATGCAAGTTCCTAAATTACCCCATCAGAATTCCTTAGCTTGATCGTCGTTCACCTACATAAAAAACAAAAGCCAACCATGCAAGAAATAGAAGTCGATGACTAGAGTAGCTTACTCGGTGTAACTCCACACATAAAATCGAGCATTAAACAATGAAGATCACCCTTATTCCCGATAAAGAAAGCAAATGCAAAAAGTGTTTGAATGCAAAATTTTTGTGGAACCTAATCCCGCATCTTACACCTCATGCAAGTGTTTAAGGGTATTCACTTAACCTAACGCAATGTCGACTCGAAATGCAATTAATACTCTACGACCTTGACAACGAATTCACTTAACAAAAACCATAGTATGTGCATGAAGATCAAAAAGGACTTTTATAAACTTGTAACGTGGCTAGGGTGATGGGTAGGATAAATTTGAGATAATTTGGTGGAATGCGGGGTATACGCATATAAGACCGAAGAAAAATCGCCAACTCCAAAGCACATCAACAACAATCTCCAACATTTAATTCCAACCAAACCAAATTTTTTCATCAACTCCATAGTACTTATAAATCAACACCACCAATTATTCACAAGCTTTGCCTTCTTTCTTTCTTTTCACTTCCTTTGAGTTTCAATTTTTCATTCATTTTCTTTTTTCAACATCATTTTTTTTCCTTTTTTTCAAAACTTAGGTTCACAACTTTTAATGACTAGCCTTTGCTAAACAAGATAACAATATATAAAAGTCATCACACAAACATAACTGGGCTCCATATAAGATGTAAATTCTAATTTTTCAAATGAACTATACTAGCCTAGACATTGGTATGCAGACCCTTAATGTGAAACATTTCAATTAAACCTCATCAAACAATGATTTCAACACATTTTCACCAACAACCACTAAAAACATCCATCAATTGCATAATACCACAACAACTCCAAAACTCCCCCAAGCCAAGCTTGGGCATACATACATCACGATGAAGCACAGTTAATAGGGTTGTAATGTGGTTAAAAATACAAATGAAGGATAGAAAGCGCAAGATAAGGGATCAAGGGAAAAAAATATGTGATGGAATGCATAAAATTTGGAAAAAATCTAGAGGTTTTTAAAATAAATGAAAGTCTTTTATAATTTGCAACATGCACAAAACCACAACTCAAGCTACTAGAATCCAATGTCAAGCCCATGATCGTAATAGTACCAGGAACTAAGCACACATGAAAGAAAAATAACTCATATCATAACGGATACGGCTCAAATCCTCCTACTAACACAATTCAAGCCTCTATTCTACACATGGCTATTTAGCAAAATATGAAACGGCTTCAGGCTAAACCAAATTTAAGTCCAAGTTGGCAATTCCTAAAACATAACTCATCACATGCCCAAATCAATCAAAATCATTTTTAAATAAAAATGCGGGGCACAGGGAAGTCATCATCTATGAAGTTTCAAACATTCACACCATCTAATTAATCACTAACTAAGAAAGCAATAAGTCCTAAGCTATGAAAGCAGTACATTCTTTTTGTCATATGTAAACTCCTACTCTTAATGAGTAGTACAAACCATATAACTATTCTAAGAAAGCAATAAAAACTGCACTAAAAAGAAATAAAAACCTAAACTAAGAAAGCAAATAAAACTTACCTCCCCCCAAGCCGGACTCAGCAATGTCAACATTGCTGAAGGGTGTAAAGTGAGAGAGAAGAGGGATGGTGGAGGGGTTTAAGGAGTCATGGGGGTGTAATAAGAATATGGGTAAGAAGGTGAAGTTGTGCAAGGAAAAGAAAGAGGCGTGGGTGGTAGATGATATTGCGTGTAGCATACACGGATTGAAATTTGATCACCTGTCATTGTTTGGATTATATCTCACATATTATAACTTGGATTAACATGATTCTTGTAGCATTAGAAATTAGACTCAAAGAGGTTTCCAACGGTAGGTCGTATGTCTCGTAGAACGTCTTGCAGAAGAAGTTATGGCCACTTGAAATTAAAATGACCCTTTGAAACTGCCACGGACAAGTCTGTTCGCCCGAGCGAGTGCTATTCACTCGGGTGCCTGTCCATCCGCCCGGGTCACCAAGGCCCCAGGCAGTATGCCTGTTGTATTTTGTTTTCAAAATTGTGATGTTACTTTTCGCGCGGGACGATGGCCATTCGCCTGGGTCACCCGGGCATACCGTCATTTTCAACTTGCTTGAAAAAAAAAAAAAGAAAAACTAAGTCTTCAAAATCCTTCCGCGCGCCCGAGTGTAATTCTATTCACCCGGGTCCTAATCTTTCCGCCCGGGTCACCCGGGTATACCGCTTTATCTCGTATTCTTCTCTAGGAGCTTGTTCAACTTACTCCAAGTACCTACACAAACATCTAAAGCATACTTTACACATGATTAGACCCTCACTCTCACTCACTAACTATTAAAACAAAGCTAAACTAAGGGACAAAAATTATGAAAAAGCTACTAAACTACTAAAATAAACCAAACTACCTACGAGTTGCCTCCCGTAAAGCGCTCTTTTAAGGTCATTAGCTTGACCGTGTTACCTAATACTTCAAGGAGGATCAAAGAGGGAACGTGAACCCCATGTAGTTAATAATAAAAGAAGCATGGGGTTTCCATTTGCTCAATTATCTCATGATCCTTACATGAAACCTTGCCATTTGTCTTATTCACCAACAAACATGTTGAGATGACTTCCGAGGTTTCCGGCGCTTCTTACGATGTAATGTATTTTTCTTTGGATCCTACATATCTTGTTATTATTATCGATCACTATCTCTGTCACATGCAAAAGAATTCAAACACAAAGGAGCCTCCAGAAGATCCTTATTAGGGGATCGAGACAACTCATTTAGAACAATCTCATTAAGAGTATAAATTGCATGATAGGATGGGAAGATTCAAAGCATCATTAAGGTTAGAAGTAACCTTATCATCCCATACAGAAAAAGTTAGGCTACCATATTCACATTAATAACTGCAATATTCAAAACGGTTTACCTAATATAATGGGGATGTGAGCATCCTCATCCATGTCTAACACAACAAAGTCCACAGGGATAAAGAACTTCCCAATTCTTAACGGAATATCCTCTACATTATTATGGTTAAGTAATAAATTGATATCTTAGGGTTATGTTCATATTCAATATTAGAATTACCAATTCATCTAATGCTAGAATATCAGCCCGGGCAATGCCTTAGGCATTACTTTTAAATTTTTCACTTAATATTAATTTAATCTATTGGAGCACTTCCTATATATTTATTTTTTACACTTGTGAAAATAAAAATACCTTGTTTCTAATTTACTTAATAAATGAAATGAATATATAATGCAATGTTGACATTTAATTTCATTAATCAAAGTTGGCCAAGATGGTAAATACATGACCTCGATTTGTAAGAGAGCTAAGGGCCTGTTTACTTCAGCTTAAAATCCGTTCAGTTCAGTTCAGCTCAGCTCAGTTCAGTTTAGCTTAGCTCTTCTCTTCACTAGTAGAAAAATAGCTTATTAGTATCGTTTTTTATGAGCTATTTGTATGTATCGTTTTACACACGATACAATTGGAAGCATAACAAATAGGAAATCCTATTTGTATCGTTTGTTAGAAACGATGCTAATAGATTCTATTTGTATCGTTTTTGTAAAAAATCGACACTAATAGACACTCTATTAGTATCTTTTTTTACAAAAACGATACAAATAGTGCTTTTTTAAATATAAAAAAATAGCTATTAGTATCGTTTGTTTTTAAAAAACGATACTAATAGCGATTTTTGAAAAAAAAAATTAAAATCACAATTGTAATGAAATAATAATAATACTAGTAACCAAAAATTAAAATTATTATAACAAATACTATATTAAATTGATTAATAACAATAATAAATTATTACAAAGACATTAATGATACTAGCAATAATGAAAACGATGCAAAATAATAAATAAAAAATTGGTTTTAAGAATAACAATAAATAATAATCAAAATATTAATGACAATAATTATATGAAATAATGAATTAGTAAGAGAAATTGCAATGTTAAATGAATTGCAATAGAGATTACAATTATAAGAGAAATAACAATACAATGATTACAAATTGAGCCTGAAGTACAAATAAATTCAACTAATATATTCAATCAACAATCCTTTAATGTCCTCTATGATAGCCTGCAACATAAGAGTTTCAAATAACAACCAAGACCATATCAAATGTCATCAAACCAACATTAAACAATCAAGCAACAAAACAAACATGATTACAAATTAGTCAAATCCATACAGCCATAGACCAGGCATATATCAACATTTTGACACTAGCACATTATGCAACTTTAAATTATTCTTGGCACAATCAAAGCTTTATTATAAGATCAAACATGACTATGAATGAGTCAACTGATCAAACCAATACGCTGACTTAGTCTATGAATTCAAACATTCATTCATAGAAAAATCCTATTTATCAGCAACTAAGAGATCAATAGGTAAACAATCCAACTGTAAATCAATGCACACAAACTCATTGTAACCAATACAAATACATCACTTATTCACCAATTTACCTCCATTGCCACATATGAACAGCTAAGTGATGAAGAAGTAAGCAAGCCAACTACAATATATGAAAGCATATATCATTCCTCATTCATTCGTTCATGTATTTATATATTCTTTCTTTAATTAATAAATTCATACTCGTTCATTCTCTCATACACTCATTACTAATTATGATGAATGTAGGAGATGAGGTAATTTGAGTTTAATAATTAATATACCTTTTTAAGTTTTGTTTTGATATGGTAACATCTCAGAACTTCTGAAGGAACTGAATGTTATTAGAACTTCAGAAGGAACTCATCTGATAAAAACTTATCATGCACAGAACTTCGCAGAAAATAATTACTGGTTCGTTTGTTAAATTAAGCTAGTTTAGCATATAGGATTTTCAGTATTTTTATAGTGGCAAGTGCTTTTATAGCGGCATGATCAAAGTTGAAAAATGAATTACTAAATTGATGGTAAAGTAAAAAACGGATAGCAATGATACCTTAGCAAGGTCATCAGAAAGGCATTGGAGCCCAGCAGTGAGGGAAGAAATCTATCGTTGAAGAGTACGAATGACCTGCTTCGCTTGCTTAAGTTCAGAGCCTTGCTTCTCTAAAAGCTCATGTAGTTGACAGTTCATCTCATCAGGAAATGAGATTGCACTTTGCAGAGCATTAATCTCTTACCTTTCCTTCAAACACAAATTCTTTAACTTCTCCACCTACATACATTCATTTATTTTTCATTAATCGAACCTAACAAATAGATTCAGATTAAGTAAACTTCCAAACAACTCTAATATCGCAAGGGAATTTGTAAACTTCCTATACAACTCTAAATTAGCAAAGATCCTACCCATTTGATATCAAAAACAAGTAATCTGAAACAACAGCAGAAAAAATAATCAAAAACAGAATTCTAAACTGCCACCCCATTTCGAAATCAGACTGAATTCACCACAAAATTCATTCCCATAACCCACCCCCATTTTGAAAACAAAATAATATTTATTCATATTTGCCTCCTCTCAACCCTATCACAAGGTCAAGATGTAGAGTTGATTCTATCAATCAACATTTTCAAATTAAAATCACCACTGAAACTGACTTGTTCTGCTTCGATCGTACCAACACGCAGAAATAATAATCCACTCTTATTAAATCACAATCACATAAAAAGATTTGGACATATAAATTTATGATTCACAAAATAATAATAATAACAAAAAAGAGCCCAAAATTTGTATGACTGTATACAAACTACAAAGTAAGATCTAAACGCAAGGACTGAAACAAGTAATTAATTATTTAATCTTGAAAAAAAATATCCGAATCGAAAATTCCTAGATTGAAAACAATTGAAAACCCCAAATTGAAAACATCTAAATTGAAAACAACCAAAGACCCCCAAGCGAAAATCTCCAAATCAAAAACAACAATGGAAATCCAACCATCGAAAACCTCCAAAACAAAAACAACAATTACAAACACAAATTTGAGACAAAAAGTCAATAAACACATGCACAGTAACTGTATTATCATTATAAACCTACAAAAATTAAGCAAAAAGTCAAGATTCAGAAAATTACCTCGATTGAGCGAAAATCTATTCAAAACCATAACAAACCAGAATTTGGGAGAAGAAAAGTTATAGGGATAGAGATAGAGTAGAACAACGATAAGAAGTGTGAGGAGGAGTGTTGCGAGCAGGTGAGAGATGAGGATTTAGGAGAACAGCGGCGAGAAGAAGAGTAAGGCGACAGATGAGAGAAGAGAGATGAGAGGTAACCTTTTAGTTCGTACTTCCATAAATACTTCCAGTGATTAATCTTTAGTTCGTACCCACCTCAGCAAAAACATAATCAAAATAAACAAGTCTATTACTGTTGTTGATACTATATCAGTAGACGCACTCCAAGTTGCAATTTCTTTTATTTTCTCATGGACTTTCCTGTCAACTTAAAATAAGAAAACAAACAAATAATTGGAAAAAAAGAAAAGACAACTTTTACAAGGACATTTTAAGTCCAAAGAAAATTTTGTAATGGAGTATATAATATAGAAAGAGATTCTTTCCATGTAGACTGCAGTGCGGTTCCTGGAAGGTGAATCTTTTTCAATCTCCACTAAACATGTAGGGAAGCGCAAATACAAAAGGTTTTTCACTAATGTGTGTCTCAAATTTGACTATACCATGAACTATTTGTAGTAGGAATTTAAAGAAGGGAGCCAAAACCTTTTTAAAGTCGAGCCAATTGATACTTTGTATTATTTAAACATTCAGTTGGCAAGAACATCTAACAACCATTGCTTACTTTATTACGCAATTGAAATCTGTAAAAGTTGACATCTCAAACAAAAATTCAAACAACAGCATTTCCAAACAAAACATCGTAAATGCAATTGAAAAAAAAATTAAAATTTTTAATAAAAACACAATGAAATAAAACCAAACAACAAAACAAACCATTCATATGAGAAATGAGCTTGAGTTCATCTTGAGCTTCTTTAATGAGTTCTTCAACTTGACCGCAACCGAGACACTTCTCAATGGTTTGCCAATCAGATTTCTCCTCACAAACCTTGAGACGATGACGAGTGAAACTCTCAACAGCTTAAAAGATCCTAATTTTCAATCTCCTACAAAATAAAAACCATAATTAAGCCTCTAATGCAAAACCACTAAACCACTAATACAAATGGCGTTCTTCATTTTTAGATATTCAGAGCACAAATAATTAAAATAAAATAACAACATGTAAAAAACTGACAATAAACAACACAAAAAACCTTAAAATCAACAAATTAGTAATAGACAATTTATCATCGAAGAACGGACTCTAGTTCATTAATTCATCTTCAATTTGTTCAAAACCAAACACAATTTGAAAACCCTAACAGCTGAAAAACCGAATACAAAGCTTTAATTATCAAATATTGGAAAAAATGGCGAGTGAGAGGGAAAGCCTACTAATTAACGAGTTAAACACAAAGACGATCCCTAAATCAAAACAAAAACAACAGAAATTATACCTTTGGATCACCTTCTTTCTTCTGCAACAATTGATTCAATACATGAAAACTTTCAGCAAACTTATGAGATTGAAACAACGCAAAAGCTTCGTTCGCGAGCGAAGCAGTATCTGAAAGTGCGACATCGTCATCAAAACATTCTTTCGCCACATTCATCGAAGAAGGTAAACTGGAATCTCGCGAATCCATTAGAAGATCGAACCAAAAACAAAAACTAAGAATTCAACTAATACAAATCACTTTAAACTCTCACTTCAAATCGAAGCAACAAATGCAGTTTAAGAAAATCAAAATTCGAAATTAAACCCTAGGTTTTTTCTAATAAACCTTCAACAAGCTAAAAATCTCGAAATTGCATGCTTCATCGCTCAATAAAATTGGGAGAAATAAAAAAAATAGAAAGAATAGAAAAAAGCCTAGCAATTCGAAATTAGAAAGCCTCTAATCGAAAACCGCCCAATCAAAACAACAAATAAACACAAACACAAATCCAAACCCCCCACTTATAACAGAACAGAAGATGGGAGGAGAGATAGAGAAGAAAAAGAGTGAGGAAGAGAACGACGAGATTTGTGAGGAGGAGGAAAAGAAAGAGATTTGTGAGAGATGTGAGGATAGGAGTGAAGATAAGATAAGATAAGGCTTGTCAAATAAAATATGCGGGTGTTTTGATATGGTCGTATTAGTATCGTTTATAAACTAAAACAATACTAATAGCTACCATTAATATATTAAATGGTGTATTCATATCGTTTTTTTACAGAAACGATGCTAATAGTATAACTATTAGTATCGTTTTTATGGAAACGATACTAATAGGTGTCTTATTAGCATCGTTTTTACAAAAACAATAGGATTAGGGATCTATTAGCTTCGTTTTTTAAGAAACGATAGTAATAAGACACATATTGGTATCGATTTATTAATAAACGATACTAATGGAGACCTATTAGTATCGTTTATTTAAGAAAGGATACTAATAGGGCGATACTAATAACAACTTTTCCACTAGTGCTTATTTTTGCTATTCATTAATCCTTCATAAAAACTTTCAGTTCATTTCAGCTGTTTTCAGTTGAAGTAAACAAGCCCTAAATACATGAATCCAGAACTAAGCACAACTTATTTTGTTAAATGACATGGCAAACTTACATGGTGCATATACTTTGGAGTGTGCCACATGACACGGGTCTTGTAAAATGAGATAAAGTAAAACATTATAGCTTATGATTCCTATAATGTTATAAAATTGAATACATAATTTTCCTAAATTAAAAAATTACTCACATTTAAAATCAACACTAAGATGTTACAAACAATCAAATTACTTCCTCCATTTGGACCGAGAAAAAACACCAATAAAAAGTATGGATCACTTTAGTGTCGATTAGCAGTTTGGTACATAGACATTGATCTAAAATGTGAGTTGAGGTTGAGGAGATCAAGAATGTAGTACCCGCTCTTGTACTTTGTAGTCAATTAGTTGTTGTATTGATTATAAAGTTGCGACTGAAAGAATATATTTTTTACAATATAGATGCAGAACATAAACAAAATTTGGTTAAGCTGATAATTAAGTTGCATGACAAGAAAGAGGTCATGGGTTCAATCCTTGTTACCATAGCCTTTTTTAATATACATATGGTTCGATTTATTTGCCAAACCACCTATTCCGTCGTTGAAAGGACCTTAAGGCGTTAAGGAATACATCTTCTCCAAAATCAGGTGCATAAGTGTCTGTAAAATATAACTCAACATGAGGAACTTGCCATCCCAAAAACATCCCAATGCGTATTTGGCCGCCTGTTCGTATATATAGGTCAATGGGAGGTCTAGAGGCACATATAGAAAGTTGTTGTTCAAACAAATCTTCATTAACATCTTCTAATTCCATTGTTCCTTCTTTTACTTTTTTGCAAATTTTCTTTGTTGCTTCAACTATGTCTCTTTGTGATGAGTAGCACACTGGTAACATCAAATCAAGGGTCGTATTGGTTTTTGTTGCCTCCACTACTTTCTTTATTTTTGCTTGACATGATTCTGGTAGCATTGACAATTCTCCTATTATCGACACTTTAACTCCATTCCTGTTTATATTGTTGATCAATATAATTAATTAGTTTTGACGTGATCTTAAATAGAGGAGTTTTTAGGTGACCATTTGAAAGATGGCCGCTAAGATTTTATCGACCAATGCATGCAAAAACATCATAATGGTTCTTCTATCTTGAATAAATTGATAATGGGGACACATGAAAATATCATATTTCGCATTATTTTTATATAAAACATATTAAGTTGTTATTCAACCATAACTACTCCAAAACATGATTGTAAAAATTTGGTTTAAATTAGAAATTTTTTTCAAAAAATAGAAATAAATTAAAAGGTATTATATAATAATAATTAATTAATTACCAAAAAACTCAATTAACATAATTATGTGAATTCCATCTTATATCCTCCGTTTTATTTTTTTTAAGTTTTGACTATTGTTACTCATTTATTCTTCACACTTTGACCATCATTTGTACTATATACGTATATATTAACATATTTATATGGGGTCTTATTTGATTCGTCGATTTACCTTATTAGAATATCAACTTTTTATAACTTTTACAAATACAAATTTAGAGTTATAAAAGTTATAAGATTCATATTGGTAAACGTGAATGAAACATAAAGAATAAATTGAAATTAGGCATTGATCGATAAAAATGTTAGCTGTCTAATGGTTGTCTTAAAATTTTCACCTTAAATACATAAGGGTTCATTTGGCACCAGTATAGATTTGGAGTTTTCATGAATAATATCCTACCTTGTAAATTGATCCAATCCCTCTTCTAAAAAACTTTTGAACTGCCCTATTAATATATCATTTGCTTCCTGCAACGCACAATAGTTAGGGAAGAAGAAGAATAAAATAAAATATGATGTCATTTTAATATTTTGGTTTCATCCTAGTATTGTTTCTATTGTATGACTAATAAAGAAACAAATGGCTAATTAAATATACAAACCAACTACATTCTTCAAAATAAAAACTATACGTACACTAACTCCTTGTTTGGATAGGATTTAAAGAAGAAAAGGGAGGAAAGGGAGAGGAATAGAAATCAATTTACTTCATTTGAATGGAAAGGAAAGGAAGAGAGAGTGAGGGAAAGAGATGAGTGGTCATGGTCCATACCAACAGAGAAGAGAAGCAGAGAGAGAAGACAAAATGGTGGTTGTAGTAGTGGTGGTGAAGGAGAAAGGTTATGGTGTGATTTTTTTTACAAATCTTTTTAATTTTAGAAGGATTTGTCGCACAAGGATGGAAAGGAACAAATTTTTTTCATTTCTTTTCTTCTCAATTCCCCCAAGTCCAATTTTTGCTATCCAAATGGAGTAACCTTCATCCCTTCCTTTCCCTCCACATTTATGTATCCAAACAACCTGTAAAGTGGGGTATATTTCAATAATATAACATTGTAGCTAGGGGTGTGCAAAATTCGGTCCAGACCGTAATTAGACCTGGACCGGACCTGATATTCGGGCCCGGTCTTTGGTCCAGCAAATAAACTAATTCCGAGTTTTCGGTCTAGTTCGGTCTTGCTTGGACCTTAATTTTTAGGTCCGGACCAGATGGGCCGAAATATTTATATGTTTAAAAGGAAATTTGAAAAAAAAAAATAGGACAAACACGTCCAAGAATAGGTCCAACAGGCTCAAAATATAGGTCCATAAACAGGTTCAATAGGACCAGCAAGTCCAGAATCTGGTCCAATAGGTCTAGAATCAGGTCCAACAGATCCAGAAATAGGTCCAACAGGTCTTTAATTGAATTTTTATAAATAAAAGCTATCAAATAAAAAAAACATGTCCAACAGGCAGGTCCGGTCCAGACCTGATTTTTCCGATCCGGTCTCTGGTCCATAGAAAATCTAGTTTCTGATTTTCCAATCCAACATATCCCGGTCCAGTCCGGTTTTGGACCTATGCACACCCTTAATTGTAGCTACTCATTTGGTAGCTAAAATAGAGTAGTAACCTTTGATACAAATTCGTTCATTATTTATTACGGAGTACTGTGAGTACTTAGGTTATCATTTATTGAATGTACTTAGGTTATCATTTATTGAAATCATAAGATTTGATGATTATATTTTTAGTTTTTTTTTTCCTTCAAAATATAAATATATTTGTAAAAAAAAACTATCAAGATAATGCTTATAACAACACAATAAAATTCTAAACTAAACAAGTATAATATTGTGTAATAATAAAAAAAACATTTAGACTCTATGGGTCGGGCCCACCGCTTTCTTACTTGATCTATTTGAGGGCTCAGCTCTAGCGCCACTGAGTCGTATGTATGATATTTTCAGATTATATGACTCTTAAATTATGAGTACATATACACGATTCTTACGAATCTGCCCTGATCGTCTTACGAGTTTGATAATGATAAATAAAAGTGTTATTGCTATATTCACATAGCTCACCTTGGCCGTTCTCCGCCTGGGACGACGTGATCGGCAACAAAAATAAAAGTTAATGTGACAATTCTAAATTATGGAGTTGGTCATCTAATATGATAAGCTAGACAATAACAAGGTTACAAATTCAAATCTTATTCAACACTTATTCTTGTACAAGAAAGTGGAATATCTAATATTATATGCTCTCCCAAAAAAAAAAAAAAAATATATATATATATATATATATATATATATATATATATATTAATATAGTTTTGTAGGGGTATGATAATGCTCATGTTGTATCTAAATTTTAAACTCAATATGTTGTTATATCTTGTTAGGTATATATATTATAAACCTATCCGGCTATTTATAGAGTCCAGCCATAATAAGATTAAGTTTTTGGTTGAATTGTCCTAATAAGTACAATAATGAATTTCCTAAAAAAATAAAAATAAATAAATTAATTAAATTAATGAAGCTATAATAATATCAAGTAACACAAAACGATGAGTTGCATACCTTAGTTCGGTATTTCATATTACCAAGTCCTAAGATGTAGGCTGTGGCGGAGCTAACTCCCCATTTTAGGCAGTACTCAACAAACCTCGTATGAGCTTGAAAATAGGGCCTATAATCGAGCTCTAAGCCATGGACTTTAAGCCATCTTCTATTTCCATCTAAGCTTATTGCAACATGCTTTGGAATCATAGACTCACCATGTTGGAGACCAACCTTCACGTATTTTTCTTCATCATTGTTACAATTAACCATGTTTTGATGCATAACTACATCATTTTGTGCACATTTTATTGTTGGTGCAACATGACTACTAGTAATACTATTGTATTTCAAATGGAAGTGTTTAGGGTATTTTTTGAGGCAAATTAGGCTAGTTTTTGATCGTAATATAATACATGATTTGAGACATGACACAAAAGAGAAACTCAAAGTTTGCATTGTTTTTTTTTTTTTTTTTTTTTTTTTGGTGGGGTTTTGAGTGGGGTTTGATTTATCTACTATTTTGTGGATGGTGGGGATAAATTGGTGGTGGGAAGCCCTACTTATATTAGTGTCTAAAGTACAAAACAAGATTAAAACGTTTTTGTGCAAGCCAACGTTAAATGACTGGTGATGACATTGTGCACCAATTTAGTGAATAACCAATCATGAATTCATGATACTTAGTACAGAGTATTATTTATCAAATATAAACTTTTCGTAAACATTTAAGCAGCCTGTTTTTGGCCTTTTGGCACCAATGGGTCATTACAATGTACACATGTTAATTTGGGTTAAAGTTGGCAATTTTGGTGAACTGCGTAAAGCTGATCTAAATTAATTGATCTGAAAATAATCTCATAACTCAACAAGTAAATTATATGGGCTTGATAATTAAAACGGAAATTGAAAGTGACCTAAGTGAAATATAGTGTAATAATTATTATTATTTTTTATTATTATATTATTTTTATTATTTTATTAAATTATTATTATTATTTATTTTATTATTATTTTATTTTATTTTATTTTATTATTCAAAGGCTTTTTGCGACGGACTTTACCATTTTTGCGACGGATTAGTCCGTCGCAAACAGGTTTCTCTGTAATTAGTTCAAGCGCAGACTCCTGAACCCAGAACTTGGGTGTCCCTGAGGAAGCACCGAAGTTTAACATCAAAACATCAAGGACCAAGAATATCAAAGTCAGAGATACTTACATTGTGTTCAAAGCATAACATTAGATTCACCATGAAAGGGGGGAAAAGAAAAGGCATTGTGAACATGTACACTTGCCTTAAATTTCAAATACACAGTATATTATTGACACCCCCTATCAGCTCATGTGCATCAACTAAAAAAAGCATGAAGATGTGCATTTTGAAACAATGAGAATTGAAAGTATAAAGATGACCCAAAAGATATTGCCTCAAAATACCTACAGTATATAAATGAAACCAAATTGATTAGATACAGAGCATAAGATATATTGAAGTGGAATTGATGCATTCAATGACTCAAATATAGAAGAACAACTTTACATATCAATATACAACTTCACAATCTTAAAAACAACTATTTTTTATAATGCTAGCACAAAATAGACATGATGAATAATTTATTACCTGTTGTCTCAATTATAATGTGATCAAATTTATCTCGTCTCTCTCTTTACCAACGTACAGTACAGCACAACAACCATTGTTGACCATAATGATCCTTCATTAGAAACAGTGACTAGCACCAAAGAGCCTTCTATGCTACCATGCCAAACTGGATACATAAAAGATGGGTGAATTATCAAACAGTGTGGCAAAATTTTGTGTTTCAATTAACAAAAAATGTTTTTTCAGTTAAATCTTATATCACCATTTCGCCAAGTATCATCAAATTTAGAGAAATATTTTCAAAGATTAAACTTCATCGAAAATTAACAACATAGCATTCTTATAAAGAATTTTGTGTTTCTCAACATACATACATAGTTATACCTACATGCATGGGATTCAAGCAATGAAGAAGACAACCATTGTCCACGAATAGTTATAAATTCTTTTTACCTTGGGAAAGATAAAAATAAGCTCAACCACAGTCGAGAACTTGGCCAAAGTAACATTAAAAGTCTACAAGCACTACTAAAACAAGCATTACGGAAACTACTAATACATTTTTTTATAGAAATTTTCTTGATTGTTTTGGGGACATCACATGAAGGAGAAGGTAAGGTGTAAAGCTTTCTTTTAATGTCGCTATGGTACCATTGCCACCTGGAATTATGCTTGGATATGATCTTTTGTTCGTCTTTCGCTTAAACATTAATCCGCATGAAACAAAATGTTACAGGGATGAAAGGTGGATATGATCTTTGTGTTTCGTTTCTCGCTTAAATCGATCCGCATCAAACAAAATGTTACAGGGATGAAGAGGTGAGTTATGGACTTGCACAAAAATTTTCTCGTGGCATCCTTCACCGCAACTCAATTAACTCATGACTAAAGAGGCAAAGCGGAATTATATCGGACTTTGCCTCATAGGAAGTGGATAATCATGCATTTGAGGGAGTACACCAATTTCGTGGTCTTTCCAACTCTGTCGGGTTTAGTTAAGAAAATCCTTCATTCACATGTAATCTTCACTTACGTCTTCTACTAAACAACCTGAGTGA
>PYUH01000036.1:7130411-7177031 GCA_016808085.1 Suaeda aralocaspica
TTTTTTTTTTTTTTTTTTTTTTGAGTGGGGTTTGATTTATTCTATATTTTGTTGATGGATGGTGGATAAATTGGTGGTGGGAAGCCCTACTTATATAATAGTGTCTAAAGTACAAAACAAGATTAAAACGTTTTTGTGCAAGCCAACGTTAAATGACTGGTGATGACATTGTGCACCAATTTAGTGAATAACCACTCATGAATTCATGATACTTTAGTACAGAGTATTATTTTAGCAAATATAAACTTTTCGTAAACATTTAAGCAGCCTTGTTTGGCCTTTTGGCACCAAATGGGTCATTACAATGTACACATGTTAATTTGGGTTAAAGTTGGCAAATTTTGGTGAAACTGCGTAAGAGCTGATCTAAATTAATTGATCTGAAAATAATCTCATAACTCAACAAGTAAATTATATGGGCTTTGATAATTAAAACGGAAATTGAAAGTGACCTAAGTGAAATATAGTGTAATAATATATTATTATTATTATTATTATTATTATTATTATTATTATTACAAACGGCTTTTTGCGACGGACTTTACCATTTTTGCGACGGAATTAGTCCGTCGCAAAAACGAGGTTATCTTGTAATTAGTTCAAGCGCAGACTCCTTGAAACCAGAACTTGGGTGTCCCTAGAGGAAGCACCGAAGCACTATGTTTAAGTGTTCAACATCAAAACATCAAGGACCAAGAATATCAGAAAGTCAGAGATACTTACATTGTGTTCAAAGCATATAACATTAGATTCACCATGAAAGGGGGGAAAAAGAAAAGGCATTGTGAACATGTACACTTGCCTTAAATTTCAAATACACAAGTACATTATTGACACCAGCCCTATCAGCTCATGTGCATCAAACTAAAAAATAAGCATGAAGATGTGCATTTTGAAACAATGAGAATTGAAAGTATAAAGATAGACCCAAAAGATATTGCCTCAAAATACCTACAGTATATAATCAATGAAACCAAATTGATTAGATACAGAGCATAAGATATATTGAAGTGGAATTGATGCATTCAATGACTCAAATATAGAAGAACCACTTTACTATTACAATATACAACTTCACAATCTATAAAACTAACTTATTTTTTTATAATGCTAGCACAAAATAGAACATGATGAATAATTTATTACCTGTTGTCTCAATTATAATGTGATCAAATTTATCTCGTCTCTGCTTTACCAACGTACAGTACAGCACAAACAACCATTGTTGACCATAATGATGTCTTCATTAGAAGACGAGTGACTAGCAACCAAAGAGCCTTCTATGCCTACCATGCCAAACTGGATACATAAAAGATGGGTGAATTATCAGAACAGTGTGGCCAAAATTTTGTGTTTCAATTAACAAAAAAATGTGTTTCAGTTAAATCTTATATCACCATTTCGCCAAGTATCATCAAATTTTAGAGAAATATTTTCAAAGATTAAACTTCATCGAAAATTACAAACATAGCATTCTTATAGAAGAATTGTTTGTGTTTCTCAACATACATACATAGTTATACCTACATGCATGGGATTCAAGCAATGAAGAGACAACCATTGTCCACGAATAGTTATTAAATTCTTTTTACCTTGGGAAAAGGATAAAAATTAAGCTCAACCACAGTTGAGAACTTGGCCAAAGTAACATTAAAAGCCTACAAGCACTACTAAAACAAGCATTACGGAAACTACTAATACATTTTTTTTATAGAAATTTTCTTGATTGTTTTGGGGACATCACATGAAGGGAGAAGGTAAAGGTGTAAAGCTTGCTTTTAATGTCGCTATGGTACCATTGCCACCTGAGAATATATGCTTGGATATGATCTTTGTGTTCGTTCTTCGCTTAAACATTAGATCCGCATGAAACAAAATGTTACAGGGATGAAGAGGTGGATATGATCTTTGTGTTCGTTCTTCGCTTAAATCGATCCGCATCAAACAAAATGTTACAGGGATGAAGAGGTGAGTTATGGACTTGACAAAAAATTTTCTCGTGGCATCCTTCACCGCAACTCAATTAACTCATGACTAAAGAGGCAAAGCGGAAGTATATCGGATTTTGCTCATAGGAAGTGGATAATCATGCATTTGAGGGAGTACACCAATTTCGTGGTCTATTCCAACTCTGTCGGGTTAGTTAAGAAAATCCTTCATTCACATGTAATCTTCACTTACGTCTTCTACACCTTGAGTGATATTAGTTTTTCCATACTCACCTATGACTCTAGGTAGAGTTATTGGCTTCCTTGTTGGATTCTCCTCATTCTTATTAGAACTCTTCTTTGGGGAATCTACAACTCAT
Organism: Suaeda aralocaspica; assembly: GCA_016808085.1. Lineage (NCBI taxonomy): Eukaryota > Viridiplantae > Streptophyta > Magnoliopsida > Caryophyllales > Amaranthaceae > Suaeda > Suaeda aralocaspica. Next base: position 7,132,720 of record PYUH01000036.1, read on the forward strand.
AGTAGCTCATTATCTAGAATTATGAAGTTAAATTGTTTTCCCCTAAGCTAACATATGATTATTCCTCTTCCAAATAATTAGACAAGGGTCAGCTCTTTGTCGATTGTGGAATCGAAACTTGGGTTCCTTGCTCCATTACAATTGGTCCACTCATACGGCTAGTCTTATACTCTACAACTTCCCTCTCCAATTTATTTTTCTTAACTTCCTTGGTCATCTCTATAACCTCAATCCCCTTTCATTCCTTCATTGTGCCATTACCACAACTTAGCTCCACCTTTGAATACTCATTCATTCTACTCTTCTCTTTCAAAATCCTAAGACTAGTAGAAATTGGTAAGGATGTATTTAATACTAAACCCAAAGCATTTTGATCTTGGAAGCACATTGGGGATCGATTTTGGAGAAGTTATTTCACCCTATCTAACCTCTTCACCAACCGTGATTTGAGTGTTCCATTAAAAGCTAATAGCAAATCGAAATAAGCTAAATCATTCTATCCTAACTCCATATCATCTCATGCTCTTTGGAATAAAGCTTTGGTATATAGCGGGTTGTACTCTAACACAATGGAACAAAGATGTTTGGCTTGCATAAAACTCATTTCTCATACGAAAACAAGCTTGCATGTTAAGCACTATATTAGTAGTTAAAAAAAAAATGTAAACCGTGCCTTCCTCCTCCTTGATGTCAAGACTAGAAAAGAAAATTTCCCATTGACTCCATACTTTTGAAAAGCACCATCATCATCTCCTCTCTTAAATTCACAATTTCCATCCTCTTTGAACTCTTTAATGTTCTCAAAACTTCCTGAGGATGATGGGATTATTTCCTTATCTTGATTATCCCAATCAATTAGGAAGCTTCTAAGCTACCCTTTGGTTGCTCACACTCTTCCAAGGAAAACATTTCTTTAATACAACAGTAAAAAACACACAAAGCTAGCCAAAATACACAAGTAAAACTATATCGAAAAAACAACCAAAGACCACTAAAACATAGAAACCTAATTTGGGAGGAAACAAATATAAAGACCACAGGTTCAACAACAGTACAACAAAGCACAAGAGAAGAGAGAAGAAAGGAGAAGAAGACCCTCTCAACGATGGTGGATCTAGAGGGTGACAATAAACTCATCGGACCAAAGGAGGGCGAAATTGAGAAGAGAATCTTCGTGTGAAATGCTCAATTTCGAGGTATTTGGTCGCTAGTTGGGAAGAACAGAACTAAACCATTAACTAGCAAGTGCAGGCACAAGGCCCTAGGTATTGTTGGTTTTTTCCAGAGGGTTGGTTCCAATAGTAATAGATAGTAACTAAAGAGGTGTTGCGATTTCAACAAATCACCAATAAAGAGTGCCTGGGGTTGTGCAAGAAAGGAGCACTGAGGTGTACATCAACTAAATTTACACCACTTTTTTTAACATTGTTGTCTCCTTAGTACAACACACACTCATTTAAATGTTGATCACTTGATCCTTTCTTAGTCATGCTCATTTTAAGGTAAATTAAACAAACAGAGAAACAGAAATATATCCATAAACTCCCACATAATTTTATATGATCTACTTGTTTTATTTTTCTCAATTAAACAGAAAAGAAACTTGCATAATCAAATGCCTAGAAAAATACTATAGATCAAAGAATTATGCATCGGCTATACACTCCACATGTGAAGTGCAATCGATTTGCCAGATAAGTTTCACTAATTCACTCGTGCCTCAGCAATCAACAATAATCTTATGGAAGTTATATATCATAACATACTCGGTGATACTCAAGTACTCAACTAAATCATAGCAAATCGGGAACTCGGAAAATAGGTTAAATTGAAAGGTCAGTTCTGCGAAAACTCAAAAATAAAAAGCTGCTTACAAAATTCCAACACATTGTCATAGTAAAGAAATACACATTAGGTTGAACATATATAAATCAATAACAAGGTCAGGTTTTTCCAATTGTCCCTGCAGAATGGGTGAGAATGAAGGCTCAATTGAAGAGATATGGGATGTCAATACCTCATTTTCTATGACAGCAATGCACTTCCCGTGATCAGCAGTCAGGATATGATTAAGAAGAGTAGTCTGCCAAAAAAATCATAATGCAATTCAGTCTTTTACTCATATGAAAAAAGAACACAATTATAAAGAGTTAGTCTCCTATCAGGGCTATCACAATGTTAAATGGTCAACCACAAAAATGCAACTTTTGGCCAAAAAAATCAAAACATTTTACCTAATTAACAAGTTTGTGAGGTTAAAAGTGATAGAGTATATAAACAATTCCTGGACCGTAGAAGTTATAATAATTTTACAAGAGTTATGGTTCTCCGATAAAAAGTTTCTATCAAACTATCTGCTAAAGGATTTTAGGGCCTCAATTGAGCTTTTTTTTCTTCTTGAATTACAGAAGGAGCTTGAAAAAAGCAAAATCCCTAAAAATATACACTACTACTAGAGCTGCCAATTTGGGTCAACGCTGTGAAACTATATATCACTGATCTCAATAAAGTAAAGTGAAGATGAAGTGCTAATTAAACAAGTGAACCCAATAGGTTCAATAATAAGTAAAACATATTGAACTGAAAATGAAGTAAACCAAAATCAATTGCTCAAAACAAAAACTAGACGGAAATAAAGTAAATTGAACTAAACCAAAATTTATATAACACACCCCTAAGTTGAATATTTGACCCAAATTTTTAAGTGAATTGTATTTCGCACCCAAATTTTAGTGATATAAATGGAAGGAAAATGGAACTAAAACAATATAATTCAAATTTAACTAAACTGAATTCAAATAAAAAATCAAGTACATTGGACCAAAAAGAATGTGAAATACACTGAAATTAACTGAATTGAATAGACTGAACTGTCTAGAACCATGAATTGTTGACTTGAATTGGCAATGCTAACTATCACTGTCATTATCTTCTCTCTTACTTTCTTAGGCCTCATAACCTCATAGAATTTTACTGATTGGTGAGTTTGTATCTAGACTTCAGCACGTTTCAGTTCATTCAAACTTATTACATTAAGGGGCCGTTTGGTTCGCAGAGGGGAAAGGGAATCACACAAGGAATGGGTATAAAAAGGAATAGAATGCAATTCTCTTAGTTATGCTATCATGCTATGTTGTTTGTTTTGCATATGAAATGGAATGGAGCCACCAATACAACCGCCTCATCAAGCCACCAACAAAAACCAAAAACCATCCACCCACTCCACAGCCAACCCCTCCTCCACCCACTGCCACCCATCGATCACCAAATTACACTTCATACACCTTCACTTTTAACCATCAGAAGTGACATAACATAAATAAAGAATAAAACACAAAAGATTTGATGATTGACAATTACATATTCACATGCATTTCATACACCCAAAATCAATCAAAATACAAAGAAAAATCTTCAACTAACCCAAAATCACAATTTGCCTGCCTCATAAAAATCACATATAATGCAAACAATCTACCAAGTTAAAAGATTTCCGAAGTGGGTATTCTCAAAATAATTTCAATTTCTCAAATTCCAATCAATTAAAAATAAATGAAATCTTCAATTAACTCAAAGCCACAACATAATGCAAATAATTAACAAAGTTAACATCTTTCGCACGTGGGTATTCTTAAATTAACTTCAATTTTCCAAATTTCAGCTAAAATTTTAAAAAATAAATAAATAAACCAAAATTAAAAACAAAAGAGAAAAATTAACCTTGCCAGCACGAAGGAAGCCGGTGATAATAGTAGCAGGAACACGAGAATGCTGGAGATCCAAATCAGGGTATAATGATGACATTCTTCTTGAATTAATTTTGCTATTTTTATTAATTATATTATTTGTAAAGAATGAAGTGTGAATGTATTTGAGTAATTTATATGAATATGGAGTTTTGGTATTTGGGTTTTTTATTTGTGGGATTATAAATTGGGAAAAGTGGGTGATTTTTGATGATGAAGTTTTGGAAAAAATTAATTTGGCAGCCATTTTAGTGGAGTGTGCTAAACGCTAGGAGGAGGAAAGGTTTTAAGGATTTTCCCACCAAAAATTGAAACACAAATTAGGAAATGTATTGTTCACAGCATGGTATTTCTAATGGATAGCAGTTTCCGAACTCGATTCGTCTATGTATTGGGGTCGATTCCAATTCTTCACGTTATACTTGGTCGTACCCATTAACAATGTTTTTTAGATTAGTCGTTTTCACTTTTCGTATTCGTATTTTTTTTCCGACCATATTCCCGATTCCGTGCAACCTAGGTTCGCAAGATATGAGTAACATTTGACTCCTGTGTGGGACTTGTAATGGATTATAGGCTTCCCATGGAGTTTTCTCAAGACTCGGACTATTTTTGCCCTATAATTTCACCGCGTGATACAGATCACCATATAACATCTCATGATCGGTCTCGGTCCCTAAAGGTTTGATATCATCTCTCTTATAGTCTTCTCTAGATAAGGAAAAAATAACTATTTCATGGAAAGTGAATATTGGCACTCCTTTACAAGAGTAGAGAAAACTCTAGTAGCCGTTTAAAATTCTAACAACCATAATATCAGTAATTACACTATAGGAGTTGTTTAAAGTTTATGAGGTATTGGGCTAATCCTTATTGGTTTCATGTAATTAGGGAATACTTGGGTGGCCATTTGAGAAACGGTCACCAAAGTTTTATCAATCAGATACACAATTATATTTCATCAATTTTAGTCAAATTAATTATAGGGGCATTTAAAAATATTATATTATTTTTCAAAATATAAATTATAGCAAATAAATTTTTTGTTATATTTTTTTCGCAATAATTCCATAATATGGTTGTAAAAATAGATAATAATTAGAAATAATTTTTTAAAAATATAAAAAAAATCATGAAAGTGTTTTTTTATTATCTATAATAATTGCAAAAGAAATTAATATTACTACATAAGCTCTATTATTATTATAATTAGATATATAACATATGCAAATTTCGGTGGCCAATTTTCATGTAATTAGAAGGTACCTTTTGTTGTTTAACAAAAAGATCAAACACATCTAAAATCCAAGTCTACTAGCTCACATAGAACAACAATGTGATAATGTACATGGCGTGGGTTCAAATCTCACATATTCAATATATATATGTGCTTTGTTTTAATGTAGTAATGAAAGATTTTAATGTAACAATTGCACAATGTATACTATCAATGAAAGATTTCGTACTTTCAAAGACACATTTTACTATACCAAAGGCAAATTCTAATGTATAGTTCAATGGCTCAATATTCTTGCAGAAGTATATATCTCCAGGAAGGCAATACTACAATCATACTAAGATTAAGCAAACACTATGGAGTAAATATCTTTGAAACTAAAAATCGAGACAATATGTGAGATACAAAGTATTATAACTATAGAAGATATCCGTATCCAATCCGAAAACATACAATCTCCTAAAGTTCCAAATCTATAAAACCAGAAGTTTGGTGAAAAGTCAATCAAATGATATTAAAAAAAAAGTTTTTTGCAACCAGAATTAACACAAATGCCTAATATTTATCTTAACAATCAACATTTTTCATCAAACACACAAACAAACAAACAAGTAACCTAGGCATGATAACACGCAACTTAACATCTAACAGAATCTGCTTTTCCTATCCTATCCACGATTTGTTTGATTTCTCCAAATTACTCACTCCGTCTCTTAATGTTTACAACATTTGAGCTAAAAAGCTCTCACAAAAAATGGATCTGTGTTGCAAAAATTAAAGGATAGAGATAGTAACATAGAATGTAAATTTTTAAGGTTGTAATCATCACAGTTCAATTTCTGATCATTAATAAGTTCCAAAGACAGCATAATCTCCTAACAACTAACGTAGTTAATAGAAATAGATTAATCAGTTCTACACCCAAAGTCGATAAAGGGCACACATAAGTAAATATCAGAAATAAATACATAATAAAAACCATTCGATCAGCGACGGATACAGCATAACCAGCTATCTGCTGTCTACTAGAATTTGCCTTTCTTATCCTCAACTATATTGTCGATTATATCTGCTTGCAGATGCCTGAATTCCTTTTTATCACACCAATCGAAAAGATCATTCAATTTAAGCGAGACCTCATCAAACAGATTACTTTTAATATGAGCTTCATCCTCGTCAGGAAATGGAAGACGTTGAGCAAGTACTGAACTAATTTTACCATCTTTACCAAATGCAACTATATATAGTCGAAAATGGATTAAAAAAGAACCTTTACAAAAAGTCAAAAGTATAATGAATGCAATTTTTGAGAGTATGCCAACTTTCATGTGAGAAATCTGTAGTAGCATTAATGTAACTTCTTCGATTACTACTCTGGTTGTTCTGAATATGCCTCTTGAGAGCGTCATTTGTAACAAGGGAAACCCTTTGAATAATCACGTCTTTGTAGCCAGAAAACCTCTTAGCAGCGTCATAAAGTTTACGATCCACACACATAGGCTTGTCAAAGTAAAAAAGAACATGTTTCCCTTTAGAACAATAATCAAGAACCAGAAATTGAAGGAACTGCAACAAGTACTCCAAGGTGACTTGCTTTAGCTCTTGCACAATGTTGGCTACAACGGTATTAAAAGTGAAGGGAAATGCACTAATACCATAAATCTGCATGATTTCAATTGCGTGCTTTTCATAGTGTTGATGACAGCTCAGATGATGATTTGGACACTTAAGTTTTCTGTTATAACAGAATATTAATATCTTGTAATACTTCCTGAATTTAAGGAAAGTTAGTTAGTTGTTATAACAAACTGAGCTATATATAGTTGTAAGATCTGATTAGATCATTATCATCACATCATCAATAAAATTTTCCCCCTCTCTTTCTCTCCTTCTCCTCTTTCTCTCACTGCAAACTTCATTATGGTATCAGAGCAGGTTCATCAAAGTTCTTCGATCCTGTGATTTTGCAGTGAAATCAATTGATTCTTGATTCAATTAAACACAAAATCTCATTTCATATTCTCGAATTGTTAATCTGAATTCAAAGGATTAACAGAATTGTTTGTTTAATCCAAATTTCTGCAATCCTAATCAAGGATTTTGAGAGTTTGGACGAAAATTATCAATCTGAAGCTTCAATTTCTTGTTGAAAATGGTTGTAAATTCGAATGTTACACTTCCAGTCACTTCTGATCCTACATCGCCTTACTACATAAATCCTTCTGAGAACACTGCTTTACCTATAGTATCTGAGAAATTTTCTGTAGAAGCTTATGGTGAATGGAAGAGAAGCATGGTGATAGCTTTGGCTACGAAAAATAAGCTTGGATTTGTAGATGGAAGTCTACCAAAACCAGCTGAGAATGATCCGAACTATGGAGCTTGGAAGAGATGTGATGCAATCATCATATCATATATTTTGAGGTCTCTTGATACTTCAATTGCAAGAAGTGTGTTGTTCTTGAGTACTTCTCAAGAAATCTGGAAGGATCTTGAAGAGAGGTTTTCACAAACTTCTGGTCCTCAATTGTATTCATTACAACAGTCTTTAACAGACTTAAAACAAGGATCAGAAACTTCTATTACAGAATTTTTTACTCAGATTAAGGCAATTTGGGATCAAATCAATCAGATGAATCCTCTGCCATCTTGTTCTAGTCCTGGTTGTACCTGTATACAGTTTTTCCTGAAACAGCAGCAAGAGGAAAGACTAGTACAACTGTTAATGAAGCTAGACAACAAGTTTGCAGCAATAAGGACTAACATTCTTATGATGCAACCTTTGCCAACAATTTCTATGGCATATAAGTTGCTGTTCAATTCTTCATCAATCTGACTAGCTTGGTAGTGGCTGGAAGGAGACCTTATTGTGAACATTGCAGGATTCCTGGTCACACTATTAAGAAATGCTACAAGCTACATGGTTATCCACCTAATTTTGTAAAAAGAAAAGGGGAGAAGATTTGCAGCAGTGGCTCATGCTGAAGAAGAAGAAGAATCTGCTGAGCACATTACTCACATTTCAGCTGACCAGTTTGATAGTATACTCAGGGTATTACAGTGTCAGGACACAGACTCAGTTGAAGGTTCACAGGCTCATGTGGCAGGTACATGTTTATTAACTTTTTCAAATGCAAAGTGGATAATTGATAGTGGTGCTACAGATCATATTTGTTCAAGATTAGAACTATTTGAGTCATATAAGGTCTTTGATAAGTGTCCTAACACCATAACAATTGCTGATGGTAAACAAGTGGTGGTTGAACACATAGGAACTGTGGTTTTTGATAATGGTATAGTTCTGCAAAATGTGTTACATGTGCCAGGGTTAAAATTCAATCTGATTTCTACTCATAAGTTGTGTAGAGATCTAAAATGTGAAATAGTATTTACTCATGAAAAATGCTTGATTCAAGGGTCAACTTTGAGTCAATCAGTGGTTCTTGGTTGGTATCAGGATTATATGCTGTTAATGACAAAGCAGCAGAGAAACAAGAGGAACAATCAAAAGAGGTAGCAATAGCTGACTGTGGATCAGTAAACAAGGCTGATGATGAAGCAAAACTTTGGCATTTAAGGATGGGACACATGACCTTCAATAAATTGTGTCTAATAGATTCTGTTTTTGATAATAAGACAGGCTGTGAGATACTATGTCAAATATGTCATAAAGCTAGACAGACTAGGAAATCTTTTCCTGTTAGTGTTTCCAAGTCAGAAAGTTGTTTTGATTTGCTACATATAGATACTTGGGGGCCATATAGAGTCAAGACTTATGATGGCTTCCGTTACTTTCTTACTATTGTAGATGATTTCTCGAGAAATACATGGACATTTCTTATGAAAAGCAAGAGTGATGCTGTGAAAATTCTTACTGATTTGCTTGTTTTTGTCAAAACACAATACAACAAGAATGTTTTATGTATAAGGACAGATAATGCCAAAGAGTTGTGTGAAGGTGATATTGTTCATGTTTACAAGAAAAATGGGATAAAACATCAAAAGTCTTATGCTGATACACCACAACAGAATGGAATAGTGGAAAGAAAACATAGGCACTTGCTAGAAACTGCAAGAGCTTTGTATTTTTAGTCAAGGGTGCCAGTGAAATTTTGGGGAGAATGTTTGTTGACAGCAACACATGTGATAAACAGAATGCCTTTGAGTTCTGTGAATTTCATATCACCATATGAATTGTTAAAAAAAAAAGGCCTGATTTAACACACCTGAAAGTGTTTGGTTGCCTATGCTACATTTCTACTTTAAAAACTGGTAGATTTAAGTTTGATTCAAGATCTTCACCCTGTGTTCTAATGGGATATCCACCCAACCAGAAGGCTTACAAGGTGTTTGATTTAGAATCAAAGAAAATGGTTATATCAAGAGGTATAACATTCTATGAGAAACACTTACCTTTTCATTTTGAAACACAAAATAAAACCACAAATCACCCTATTTTCTTACCCTTAAACACTGAATTTGATCTTGAAACAGATTTTCCCATACCAGAACCCTTTCTCATAAACATTGATACAGAATCTGATCAGTGTTCTTCCTCTGAAAACACCTCAAACTTCACAAATACACACCCTGAAACTCCACAAAATATACCTCACACTTCTGTTCCAAACCCACCCATAATAGCAAGGCAATCTAACAGACCAAAGAAAAGACCTGGATACTTGGACAATTATATATGTGTGGCAGAATCAGTATGTGATCATTGGTGCAATATTGTGAAGTTTGACATGCTACCTGGTTCAAGCAAGGTTTTGATAAATAAAGTAGCAGAAGTAACAGAACCAACAAGTTACTTAGAAGCATCTCAAAATGCAGGATGGGTAGAGGCTATGCAGAAGGAGTTGACTGCCTTGGATCAAAATGAGACATGGGAGTTAGTGCCTTTACCTAAAGAAAAGAAACCCATTGGTTGCAAATGGGTATATATAGTAAAGTTGAAGGCAGATGGGAGTGTTGAAAGATTAAAAGCTAGATTGGTTGCTCAAGGGTTTACACAGAGATATGGAGTGGATTACTTGGAAACTTTTTCACCAGTTGTTAAAATGACAACTGTGAGGTGCTTATTGTCTATTGCAGCAAGTAAGAAATGGAACTTGTACCAGTTAGACATCAATAATGCCTTCTTGCATGGGGATCTCACAGAAGAAGTATACATGAAGGTTCCTCAAGGAATTCCAAATCCAGACAATCTTGTTTGCAAGCTAAAGAAATCCTTGTATGGACTTAAACAAGCATCAAGGCAGTGGTTTGCAAAGTTGAATAATGAATTGAAAGTGATGAAATATGAGCAATCAAAGAATGATTACTCATTATTCATTAAAAGGACAGAAGAAAAAATGACATTTGCAGTAATATATGTTGATGACATAATTGTTACTGGATCAGATGAAGCAAAAATCAAATGGTTCAAAGAACATTTGCACTCAGTTTTCGATATCAAAGATCTTGGAATACTGAATTATTTTCTGGGTATTGAGGTTTCTCATTTACAGTGTGGAATAGTCATGACACAAAGGAAATTCACTAAAGAGCTCTTACAAGACTGTAATATGGATGTTGTAAGGGCTGCAAAGACTCCTTTGCCAACAAACATCAGGCTCATGGAGGAAGAAGGTGACTTATACTCTGATCCAGAACATTACAGGAAAATGGTTGGGAAATTGAATTTTTTGTCACACACAAGACCAGATCTTTCCTTCTCAGTTCAGACCTTAAGCCAATTCATGCAGAGACCAAGATCATCACATGTAAAGGCTTTACAGCATGTTTTGAGATATGTATCACACACTGTTGGTCAAGGGATTATGTTGTATGCTACAGATCAGTTAGCCTTGACAGCCTTTTCTGATTCAGACTGGGCAGCTTGTCCTAATACTAGAAGGTCTGTGACAGGCTATATGTTGTTGCTGGGACATTCTCCAGTCTCCTGGAAATCTAAGAAGCAATCCACTATCTCAAGAAGTTCAAGTGAGGCAGAATATAGAGCTATGGTAGCAACAGCATCAGAAACTACTTGGATAGTCAGACTTCTTACAGACTTGGGAATGAAGAACTTACAACCAATTACTTTGCATTGTGACAATCAAAGTGCTATTCATATAGGAAAGAATCCTGTATTCCATGAACAAACAAAGCACATTGAATTGGACTGTCACTTTACAAGAGAGAAAGTCCTAGAGGGGTTGATTGAACTGACATATACTCCTACAGCAGAGCAGTTGGCAGACATTATGACTAAAGCCTTGGGATCATTACAGCATAACAAGCTCAAGTCCAAGCTAGGAATGTATACAGAAACTGATACAGTTCCTAGCTTGAGGGGGGATGTTGATGACAGCTCAGATGATGATTTGGACACTTAAGTTTTCTGTTATAACAGAATATTAATATCTTGTAATACTTCCTGAATTTAAGGAAAGTTAGTTAGTTGTTATAACAAACTGAGCTATATATAGTTGTAAGATCTGATTAGATCATTATCATCACATCATCAATAAAATTTTCCCCCTCTCTTTCTCTCCTTCTCCTCTTTCTCTCACTGCAAACTTCATTACATAGAATTGGCTATTAGGTGCGAAAACAAATGATAGCTCTATCCCCTTCATAGTACATTGTGCGAAGCATAGCAGATGCAAAGTTGTTATATGGTACAACCCACCAAGAGAGATTCCTCTTTGCTAAAAGTTTGCTGAAAACCTTAGGGAACAATTGCGGATCTAGATTGCACATAACATGAGGAACATAAACCACCGCAATCTTCAATAGCTTGTCACTTCGGCTACACTCCTCCCAAATTTTAATAAGGTGAATAAGAAGATTTCCCTCGGTGAACATGAAGAGGACGAAGATAGAAATATAATATGGAGTAATAAGATAAAAATATCAATGCTTAATATAATATTGAAGAACAACACAAGCCTTATATAAGGCAAAACATACAACTGACTTTGTTAAGTTAATGGAAAAGAATAAGTCCATAAAGGTGGACCACATGCACTACTAGTTCCTACGAATTAGAAAATGATAATTCAGAATACTAAACAAGCCATAAACTTATTGTTGCATAAATAAAGAAATAAACTAATAACAAACTTTGAATTAGTCCTTAATTATCCAACATACCCCCTTGATTCAAAGTTGCATACTCCCATCTGTAGCCAGAAAAACTCATGCTTACTTGATGCTAGTGACTTGGTGAGAATACCAACTACTTGTTGATGTGTGCTGCAAAACTTCACTTCAATATCTCCTTTTGCCACTAAGTCACAAATAAAGTGATGTCGAATGTCAATATGCTTCGTACAACTATGAAAAACAACATTTTTGGTCAGAGTTATTGCTGACATATTGTCCCTGTATAACTCAGTAGCACCTTGTTGCTCTTGGAGAAAATCTACCAACAACCTCCTTAGCCATATGGCTTGGCAAGCTGCTGAAGTTATAGCAGCATATTCTGCTTCAAATGAGGATAAAGCTACTGTACTTTACTTCTTGGATGACCATGAGATAACACCGGACCCAAGGGTGAATACATACCCGGATGTGCTCTTCCGATCATCAACAAAACTTGCCCAATCACTGTCACAATAGCCGACCAACTTCATTTTATCAACCTTCATGTACCAAATCCCATACTCAGAGGTTCCTGCTACATAATGTAGTATCCTCTTCACAGCTCCAAGATGATGCTTCGTTGGCTTATGCATAAATCTCGAAACTAAACCAACAGAGTGTGCTATATCTGGTCTGGTATGAGATAAGTAGTTTAAACCACCCACCATGCTTCTGCACAACTTCGCATCTGCTGCTCCCGTATCATCATTGGCTGACAATTTTTCATTAATATTCATAGGATTAGCAGCAGGTGTACCCTATCAAATGAAATTTTTTGAGAAGATCTTGTGCATATTTTTGTTGAGTGATAAAAGTACCATCAGCTCCTTGCTTAACCTCTAGTCCAAGAAAGTGATGCAATAGACTCATGTCTGTCATCTCAAATTTTTTCAACATACTAGACTTGAATTCACCAATAATTGAATCAAAAGACCCCATGTATATCATATCATCAACATACAAACAAACCACTAAAAAATTTGCATCATCTTGTTTCTTTAAATAGAGCGTAGGATCATTTTCACTCCTTTGAAAACCATTCTCCGAAAAATAAGAATCAATTTTGGTGTACCATGCACGTGGGGTTTGTTTAAGTCCATACAATGCCTTCCGCAACTTATAGACTTTATGCTCCTCTTTTTGATTGACAAAACCTTCGGATTGAGCTACAAACACTTCCTCCTTCAACTCCCCATTAATGAAAGCTAATTTGACATCAAATTGAAAAATAGGCCAACCAAGTTGAGCACCTAAGGCAAGAAAAGTTCTCACCGTTTCAAAGCGAGCCACAGGGGAAAACGTCTCATCATAGTCAACACCTTGCTCTTGTGCATAGCCTTTTACCACCAGCCTTGCCTTATGTTTTTGAATACTTCCATCGGCATTATACTTGGTGCGGAATACCCATTTTAGTCCGATTGCATGCTTTCCCTCTGGAAGATCAACGAGTTCCCATGTTTTGTTTTTCTGAATGCATCTTATTTCTTCAATGATTGCATCTTTCCACACTTTATCTTGGGCTGCATCTTCATAATAAATAGGATCCGACACTGAAAGAGCAAAATCACAAGTTTCATACAGCTCTCTTAGTGACCGAAACCTTTTTTTGGATTCTGGTGTCCTTTCTGGTGAGTATGGAGTGCTTCTGGCAGAATGTGAGCTTGCTGGTGAAGGAGAATGGGAGCTACTACTATCTTCTTGAGGTGTGTGGGTTGCTGTACCAGGGTCTCCTTCTTCAACATCAGTAAAAGGAACCATATTTCCTGCATTTTCAGAACTCCAAGACCAACTAGAAGACTCATCAAATAACACATCTCGGCTTATAATTATCTGGCCACTTATTGGATTATATAACCTATAAGCTTCGGATTGCAAACTATAACCAACAAATTTACATTTTGCTGATTTATCTTCAAGTTTATGACGATAAGATTTTACCAAAGCATAAGCTATGCAACCAAAGACTTTTAAGTGGCTTACCATAGGCTTCACACCATGCCATGCTTCATATGGAGTTTGGTTCTGAACTGCCTTTGTGGGAGAAATATTGCGAAGATATGCAGCGGTTGCTACTGCCTCTGCCCAGAACTGATTTGGAAGCCCTCTAGCCTTCAACATACTTCTAGCCATCTCTACAACAGTCCGATTCTTTCGTTCTGCAATACCATTTTGCTCTGGAGTATATGGAGCAGTGAGTTGCTTGTGGATTTCCAGTTGCTCACAAAAGGCATCAAAATCATTAGAACATAATTCACCACCATGATCAATGCGCAGCTTCTTTATTAAGCAACCTGATTGTTTCTCTACAAAGACTTTGAACTTTTTAAACATATCAAGTGCTTCAGACTTATAGGCCAAAAAATAAACCCAACTCATTCTTGTGTAATCGTCAGTGAACATCAAAAAATAACGACTACCATTTAAAGACTCTGTTTTCATCGACCCACATAAATCAACGTGCACTAATTCAAGACATTCAGAAGCTCTCCATGACTTCCCAACAGGAAACGGTTTTTTACTGTGTTTTCCTAAGGCACAACCTTCACAAAATTCAAGTGCATCTAATTAATTTTGGCAGCCCCAAAACCATTTCCTTGTTACTCAACAATTTCAAACCATTTAAATGTAAATGACCATAAAGCATCCTTATTATGAGTTTCAAATAACTACGACGGCGTTTCAAATGGAACGGAATAGCAAGGCATTGAGGAGGAAAGGCTTTGATGAAATCATTAAAAGCATCCTTATTATGAGTCCAACCAGGACTCATCTTCACAACAATCACCATATCAAACCTACCCTTCAACTTAGAATACATCTCAGAACACGCCGTAACAGCTTTCCAAACATAAGAATTGGAGTAAATTGGCAACAAAAAACAGCAAATAAACAAATACCTATTTCCAACCTCACTAACTCGAAGTCTACGACCACTCCTACTAACCAAACATTAATCATTCTTATGGAATATTAACTTGAAATCATCTTGGTGACCGAGTTTAACAGGACAAGAGTTGAAATACTTGGAATTAATGGCAGAAACCTGAGTTTTAATGTTTCTTTCCAACTCGGCAGCAACATCAAAACAATGTTCCTTAATTTCGTGTAACTCACGGTAGTCGATAGGAAATTTATAATCCAATATATTAGCTAATTAATTCCTCTTCATAATAAGATATCATAGGATCATTAGGAAAAAAATAGTTGTTTATTTCTGAAATATCTACCTTCTTTTGTTTTAGCTTTTTTTGTCAATAACTACCTACATGTTTAGTGTTTTTGTGAACAATTACCTATATTCTAAAAATAAATTGCACAACTACCTACATATTTCAATTTTTTTGTGGAACACTACCGACTAACATTTTCTATCCAAATTTAATGTTAGTGGGCCCCACCTTTTACGTTGCCTTTCCAATTATGTATGGTTAGCGTATGAAATTACTGAAATACCCCTTAATTAATTAAAGAGAGATTGAACTCTTCTCTTCTCAATTAAGTCATTCACCTTTTTATTCATTTGTCAATCATAAAAACCTAATCTCAATTCAATCCTCACTTCAACTCCTAATTAACCAAATCAGAATGCTTAAACCCTAGTTTTCAGGAGTTTTTAAATTGAAGAATCCCAAACTTGTGTCATCGTTTCGCAAGAGCTTGGAGGTGTGTTAATGGAAGTTAGTAGTGTTGGTGGAAATGAGTTACTTATTTGTGGAAGTGAAACAAAACAATTGTTAAGCTTGTTATTTCTCATTGAAGATTATGCTTTTGTTGTTTTATAAATTTGGGGATCAATTTAGAATGTGGGGAACATATAAAACACACACAACTTTTTAATTATGCAAACACATACCTTGAATTAGGTTTTAAAACCAAAAACCCCAAATCCATTTTAAGTTTTAGAGGAGAAGAAGAAGAGGAGGAGGAAATGAGCATTGCAAATGAAATGAATGGTTGAAATTGGGGGAAAATCTATTTTATAGGGAGGGAAAGGTAAAAGGAGGGACCCACTAATGTTCAATTTGGATGGAGAACGTTAGATGGTAGTGTTTCACAAAAAAATGAAACATGTAGGTAGTTGTGTAATTTTTTTTTTGGAATGTAGGTAGTTATTCACAAAAACACTAAATATGTAGGTAGTTGTTGACAAAAAAAACTTTGTTTTAATATCTCTAATTCTTCTGATTTTGGGATCTTCTTCTTCTCAACAACAACTTTGCATGTGCACACCTTCGATTCCATTACTTATTTTTCTTGTAGATTTCAAAACCAAACATTAATCCTAAACTTTTCATGAAATTACAACAATAACAATTAATGGAGAATACGGTTTTGTACTTACCCAATATTACGCGGCAACCATCTAGGGTTTTCTGAGAGTAGTTTTTTTTTCTTTTTTCTTTTTCCCTTCTGAGAGATCAATGGGAAAATTTGTTTTTTTTTTTATATTGATTGATTTTGGATGGGCTTTTTAATATTTTTGACATAAACTATTCTAAGGACTAGATCTGGGAAAATCGAATCCAACTTTTTCATGGTTTTCTTGTTACTAGTTGAAAGGATGTCTTAGAACCATTTTGGTGCTAATTACTTCTTTCTTAGACTCTTAAAGTTTTAGTTGCATTTTGAAACTCATAAACCATAAGATCAAAAACTAATTTTTCAACATCGTATAATTCAAATCAAAGGTGAATTGCAAATTCAAAACCATTATACGAAGTATACATTGCAGAACTTTGTTCACAACATATTTTTATTCATGATGATAAAAGCAAATGATATAGTTCTAAAGAAATGCAAGCTAATCAGCTCAACCAAATGATCAAAATCAAAATCAAAGGTTAATACTTTGTAGCCACATGTGATATTTGGGTTATGAATTCCCAAATAAATCATCATCATACAATATATTAAAAGGCGTTTCAAATAGCGTTGATGCGCTACATAAGCCCTTTAATATTCACCTGCATTGTGTCACATGGCAAGCTCTCACCAACATAGCGTCATGTAGGAATAATTGATACAATATACCCAAAAAATTATAATAAAAGCAACATGTAGCAATTAAGAATTTATCTCGAGTCCTTTCAAAGGAAATGTAATTACACAACCATCAATCCAATTTGTTTTTTCTTCATTAGTTGTTCACAATAAAATATAATAAAGTGTTATAGTTGAATACATCTATACATATACATATACATATACATATACATATACATATACATATACATATACATATACATATACATATACATATACATATACATATACATATACATATACATATACATATACATATACATATACATATACATATACATATACATATACATATACATATACATATACATATACATATACATATACATATACATATACATATACATATACATATACATATACATATACATATACATATTAAAAAGCACCAATCCTTAACTATTCAAATGAATAGTTGAATAGTGCTTCACATGCTTCACTCACACATGTCTTCAATCTCGGTCGTTTATCTCCTTTTCTCACCCCCATTCAATCTCAACCGCTCATCTTCATATCCTTAACTATTCATCTATCTATATTCTCTACTTATTAAAAAGCCTCAATGTCAAACACCATTCATGTGAATAGTTGAATAGTGTTTGATGTTGAGGTGTTATGCCATGTGTTTAGTGTGGGCCTCATTATGCATGTGTGTTTGCTTCAGTTTTCCTCCATGTGTCTCTTTCTCTCCACCTCACCTTGGCTTTACCTTCATCTAACTCTCCTCATGTGACCCTTTCTTCTCTCAAGGGAAATATGAGGTTGCATGTACCTCTAATCTAAGAGATAAAAAAATGGTGTTTAATTAGAATGTTATCATAGGAAAGATATGTAAAGCACTCTTGTGTTGCATGTATCTTTGAGAGGAGAAAATGGTTGTCATCCCTGCGACCCTTTCCTCTCTCAAGGGAAATATGGTGTTGCATGTACTCTCAAGGAAAATATGGTGTTGCAAGTACCTCTAATAAGAGGAAAAAATGGTGCTCATCTACTTCCTTTATCGACCCTTTACCGGAAGAAAGTTGCTGCTCATCTATATAAGTCAGTGCGACCCTTTCCTCTATCACAACACTACTTCCATCTATGTAAGTCAGTGCGACCTTTTCCTCTATCACAACACTACTTCCTCTGTTAATGCATGTATTCTCTTATCTCTCATTTCTCAATCAAAGTAAAATTGGTGCTCATTTACATCCTGTTTTGCGACCTTTTCCTACTTGCTGCATGTATACCTTCTTCTCCTCACCTCACCTCTCCTTTCCTCAAAAGAAAAATGGTATGGGCTTTGTATTGTGGCGAAGGTGGTAACCGAAAAACCCTAGAATGGTGTTGTCAACATAGATATCAAGGATACCACTAGCATGCAAGCGTTTCAGTAATAAGAAAGAGATATGAGTCTTCCTCCACTAGATATTAAGGATATCACTAGATGAGCTAGATGATTAATGATTCTGATTTGTTCCTCCACTAATAATGATATTTTTTATTAGATAATCTTCCTTCACTAATAATGACATGGCCCAAAGGATACGCCCCTATAGAAGAATGCAATTCTTTTCTTCCTCCACTAACAATGATATATTTTTATAAAATAATCTTTCTGGAATTTTTTTAGCATATAAATCATTAACCTGAGAATCACAATTTTCTCTCCCCTGAAATAGTGTTTATTTCGATTGCATTTGATTTTGAGTTTTGAGTTTGATTGACTTTGGTTATATCATGATTAATTGGTTAACATTGATTAATCAGAAATTGGTAATAAAAATTATATAACTGATCATCTGCTTATTTGATTTTGCAGTTGATTAATCAGAGTTTCTGCATGTATTTATTCTTCTTTTCCTCTCCTCAAAATCAAAATGGTAATTGAATTGAAAAACCCAAAATGGTAATCGAATTGAAATAGTGTTTATTTGGATTGCATTTGATTTTGATTAATTAGTTGACATTGATTAGTCTACGCATCAGTATTTGCAATTGGAATTTAAATTACACATCATAATTCTGTTTATTTGAATTTGCAATTGGTTAATTAGAGTTGATCAACAATAGTCATAATGACATGTGTTTCCATTATGACAAAAATAAGCAGTTTTTTAATCCTAAGTGATTTTCGTAGGTGGCTTTAAATCCCCTTATTAATATTATTAATCACAAATTCGCATAATCACGAATTCGCATAATATTAGTAATTTAATTTATTTTATTTGTAATCCATGTTTAAGCCATGTTTACTAATTAATCATCTATTTATTTGAATTGCATTTGATTTTGATTAATTGGGTGGCATTGATTTTGTCTAATCATATATTGGTAATCAAAATTCTATAATTGGTTTATAGTTTGGCTATTGTAGAAGGAATTACTGTTTTGGTTTGGTTGGAGCTCCATTGTAACTACACTTGGTTCCACAATTATAATAGAAAGTGATAGGCACTAGAGGAAAACAAGGTAGATATAGCTTTTTTACTTTCATGTTCACTAGAACACTCAATGCCTATGTATGTTTACTTTCACACTCAATTAGGATTTGAAATTACATTTAGCATCAGAATTATGAACATCATAATTCACCTTTATTCACATAGACACTCCTCTACTTCTGCTTCTACTCACCTTTTTATTCACCTTTATTGTTCACAAATCCATCACCTAAAGAAATCCATCACCGAATGCTATTGAAAATGTTTTGATTTTGCAGCTTTTGTGATCCCAATTAATGGAATTTTTGCTTTGTTTTGCTTGTTCTTATGAGTACTTCCCCTTGTTTTCCTATTGTGTTTGTTTTTGAGTTTAGATGAGATTGGTTTTGGTTGTATAATGTCAGAAGTTGACTTGAGTTTAATCATGCTCTGAATTATGAGTTTATTGCACCATAGTAAAAATAATTATATGTAAGTATCAAGTAGGCGTCAATATGAAAATAATATAGGTATGTACTGTCTATTATAAGGCAAGTTCATATCTCAATTACTTTCATGGCAAACCTTTGTGTTTATGATATTAACACCTATTGAGACACTATTTTATGCATCGATGTATGTGGCATTAGGCTACACTTTGCTCCAACTACTTTTACTATGTCCCTTTCTTTACTATCCAATAAATTCAACTTAAGGTTTTCGAAATTTACAACAAACAACTATGGATTAAACATTTGGAACACCTGCTTTCAACTAGTGTAACTCAAAGTATGCACAAATATGTACATCTCTAAAAGGTGTGATCAAAGACTATTGCTAACACATTATCTTATCCCAAGTGCCAAATAATTGTTATTTTCATCCAAAAAAAATTTTTTTTTTTATTACTACAAGCTTACCATGGAAATATAATCTTTATCAATTTTACATGAGTCAAAAAATTACAAAAAGATAATAAAATAAATTATAAAAATTTATGAATAATAACATATTTGGTATTTGAGATCGACTTGGAGCATTATCCGGGCCAAATTACTAGACAATTAAAACTTTTACTCGCTGCTTCCCACTCCTCTCAAAAACTGTTTCCAAACACACTTAAGTGTTGTTTCTCTTTTATAGATTGTTTTACACACTTTACTTATCCCACTACCTTTAATTCAAAATCAAATTTAAAAGAAATCTAATGAATTTTGGAAGTTTTGTTAGTTAAAACCTTTTTAAATTCTCATTTTGTGAACAAAGACCTTTTATAATTTTTTTGTGTAAATAAAGACATTTTATACACATTCATTTAAAATTGAGACATTTAAGCCGGTTTTAGGCAAGATAGTCAATTCTTTGGCGCCTAACTTCCGATATTTTTATTGATATTTGTGCGTGACTTACACTCGTTCTTTTGACCTTTTGATTTCACTAATATTTTTTTTTCTTTCTTCTTTGTTCACTCTTTCATTTGCCATCATTCACCCCCCTCTTTATCTCTCTTTCTTTCATCCTTCAAAGTATCCCTCAATCTAGGCCGTATGTCCCATATCCAAAACCCGCAAGTTTTCGGACCGGTCTAGTTTAATCACCTCTATTATGTGGTGGTGGTGGACTGGTGGTAGTATGATGGCTTCTATTCCCATTCTTTTATAAAACTCACAACATATTACATCTAAGCATTTTCATTCCATTTTCCTTATTTCCTACTTTGGAGCCCATTCCAATTCCCTTAGTCGAACTAAAAGAACCTTAAGGATATCTCGTGAAAAAACAACGTTTACAATTCGGTCAAGCAAGAAGATTAGGCCGAACAAACCCCTTGGGGCGCGTGTACCCCTCGTTCATCATGTGAACAGTAGCTAACTAGCTACATGAAAAGTGAGTAGGTTGACCCCACAAAGCGACTATTATTACTCACATCAACACTCTCTAATATCTTCTATATTAACCGCTACATTAAAACTTGAATCCAACGCAACCTTCCATCTTACGAACAGAGTAAAATTAAAAAACTAAAATGACAAGAGGAAAACAAAAGATCGAAGCTCAAAGGAAAAATGCAGAGAAGAATCAAAAGTCAAAGGGTTCTCAGTTTGATGCTCGTGCTGATGGCCTCAAAATTAATTGTTCTATTTGTAAGGTTTGTAATTCTTAATTTTCAATTCATATTATCATTGCAAATTTTCAATTTTCTTGGGTATTTTTTTCTGCTCTTGTCAAAGTTTTGATTTTTTCGTGAATTATTTGTGTAATTGTTAATTTTTTAACTGGGGTTCTCTTGTTTTAATGTTTTGTTAATTTGGGTTTATAATGAGATTATTTGTGTAATTAATTGTTGTTTTGTTGTTTTATATAAGATATGTGTTGATGGGGGATTTTTAGAAGCTGTTCATTAGATTAACATTAGTGTATGAGTTACAATGTAACAGAAAAATGATGTGTGAGAACATCTAGAGTATTAGTTCTTAAATTGGAGATATTTGGAAGGAGGTGGGACTAGTGGATTGAAGAGATAAGCGAAAATTGGCTCAATTTGGGCATGTGCAATGTCATGTATAGGCCAGTAAGAAATGTGGAACTCGAAGTTGAGTGTGCAAAAGATGACTTGGTTGGAAACAATCACAAATGACATGAAGAATTGAGTCTAAAAGAGCATGTTGCAAGTTAATTTTAATGGAGGTTGTAGCAACTTTTTACCATAACGCGGTGATGTTTGCATAAGAAAGTCATATAAATCCATTTATGCCTCACAATTTGATGTGAGTTTGCTTACCAATGGGAGTGATGATTGGCTTTAATCTTGAGTGATAGGGCCTTAGATATGAGAGGATTAAACTCATTGGATGAAGCTGTCTAACATTTTTACGGAGCATTTGAATTGGCTTATAAATTGTGAAAATCAGAAAGTAACTTTCAGTACCATTATGCTAAACAATTTTTTTGCAATGTATATGTCTCTGGTAGTAGACTAGTAGTGTTTGTACCGAGGAAAAACTAGGATTGGAGTTTGAGTGAAGTAGATTCAAGGTGCGTATCTTCAACACATGAAACCTTAAACTCATCTGAATTTTATTGAACTTATTAGACTCATATAGAACTTTTTTTGACCTGATTGGAGAGTTGATGTTGTCAGTCTCATCTGAATTATTTGTTTAACTTTTGTAATGGTGAAGAGAATGCACTCTCGGTTCATATTCAGAGCTCATCTAAGACTTGCTCCCCCCGGTGCTTTAGGGTCTTATAAGGCATGTATACTTCAAAAGCAACTTTACTCTCATTTTTTCTTCTCATAGGTGATTACTTTTGAAGCTTGCTTGCATGTTCTCTGAATTTCCTCCACTCGTCTATCTACCTTTAGAGCTTTAACATACATCACTTCTCCCCGTATTAGTGGTTATTGTAATTTGTTTGGGGGAGAGGGCGGCTGGTGATGAGGAGAGACAGAGAAAGAGAGAGCTATAAAATAAGTTTTCGAACACAATGGTTTGGGGCTTTGGGATGTTGATTACAAGGACTAATTCCTAACACCTGGTAATTTTCCAGCTTGATGAACCAAAGGGAGAGTAATCTTTTTTTCAGATCCCGATTTGCAAGAGTAAGTGAACTAGTGAATGGCTAGCTCACATTCAATTTCTTGTATTAGAAAAGCAACTCGTGTTAAAAAAATGAGCTGTACTTTATGCCACTTTTATTTCCCTCCCTTTGAGGCACTTTCAATGCAGAATACTGTGAATCGCTCTTAATTATGCCCTTTCCATGGCTTTAATCACTCCATGGCACATTTGCACACACACCCAAATTTTTTAATGAAATTTTAATCCCTGTGATGGTCATTGACCATAAAAGTATGAACTTAAGGGAATTGGATGATTGTCATCATAGTTTAGCTTTTAGGAAAGGATATGAGATACGATAAGATAGACGTATGTTGTTCCTTCCTTGCAATCCATTATAAGGAAATGTTTTTCAATTTGCCCCATTTATATTTATATCCCAATCCTGAGAGCTTCAAACATACCTCAAGGGCAACGGCTTCTCTATCTTTTCAATTTCAAATCAGCTGCTGGCTTGCTGCTGTCAATGTGAAAGTGGTGGTCTGGTGGATGAAGACTAAATGTAGTTAACTCTCTAAAATCTATATAGTGACGTAGTGAGTTTGCCTTAACAGTTTCAACTTACTTCTAAAATCTAAAGAGCTTACTCATTGCTTGACTAGTGAGTAGAAATATATGAATCTCTAATATTTTAGGCCCTGTTCACCTCAACTTATTTTTGCTGAACTGAACTTATTTTTACTTATCTGAGCTTATTTTTGCTGAACTGAACTTATTTTTGCTGAACTGTACTTATTTTTGCTGAACTGAATTTATTTTTGCTGAAAATAAGTAAAAATAAGACGAGGAGAACAGGGCCTTAGAAACATTGGTAAACATGATGCTTGTTACTCCTGGTGATGAAGAGAAAATAGTGCTTCATCATTGTATTTACTAGTTACCACAATTAAACAGCTAACTATGCGAGAAAGACGGATGTATTGAACAATGAATACTTGGCAAACTCTCTTGTACTTCTTCAACGAAAAATTGAAATTCTGAAAGAGCTTTCTCATAGCTTGAAGAGATGCATATGAATCTACATAAGTAGGTTAAGATGATGTTGTGACTTGATGCCTACTAATTCTTCTTGTCACTACAAGTCCGAATCCAATTTAGAATTATTGTTATAGCTGTTGTTCCGATCACATGTTGAACTTCTGTCTATTTTAGTCGTCCACATGTTTGTGTAATTTCTGTACATGATTACTCTTGGTTCATTTCTGGCCCGGGCAAAAAGTTAAATTAGTTTTCAATGTACTTAGCTTTATTGTGCAGCTTTCTCTTTGTGGCTCTTACCTGGCGTAGTTCATTATATACCTGGCATCGTTCATTCCTTATATTTTTCCGATGAATCATTGTTCTCCATGTCTAGGCAGTTGCTCTTTTGTCTTCCTTGCACCCATCTCTGCCAATTTATTCCAACTGCCTAGCAGTAAATCAATCATGCCTGCTTTCTTTCCTTCTTTTACGTAGAAATTTCTAAGTCCGATGAAACTGATGTTCTTGTTCTCAATTCCACATTTGATGTGCTTTTAAAACCATGAATATTAAGCAATTGACACCTGAATCTTACTGGTTTTTGCAGGTTCAGCTAGCAAATGAAAAACAGCTTACTGATCACTATGCCTCAAAACATCCCAAGGAAAAGCCACCAAGCAACTCAAGTTGACATATCAGTCAAAATCATATTTCATGGTATCAGTCAAAATCTTCCATGAGAATTGGTGAAATATTTAAGGTGTACCCGAGTATACTTCAATCTATTTACAATTACATTGTGGTTGTCTTAGTCTATCTGAACTTTGGAATAATATGGGGAACCTGGAGGTGCCGGTAGGTTTAGTAGTTGAAAGGGACAAGTTAATTTCTTTTTAGAAACTATGCAACTTAAGCTGTAAATTCTGTGTAGTGAGCCCTGAAGGGCATTACATGCGCGTTGTTGTGTCTTTCTTAAAAAAGAGTTAGTGCCATGACCAAAAGATGCAAGGCACGAAATATCGAAGTTGATTATTATTCCCGAAATTAGTACTAGTGAACTTTCATTTATAGAGTGAAGTGCATAATAGAAGTACTTCCATTAATTTTTTGTACAATGTTTCTTTGAGTTTTTAGTTGGTATGCATAAAGTGCGATTGGCTATAGATAATTGGTATAGTTGAGTATGGTCATAATTCAACAAACAGCTGTTAGAACTTCAACAAAATTCTTCTTAAACTCTATGCCACTGGAGCAAGTTTTGTGCATGTTGCTTTTACAAAAACCGATCAAAGAGAAAAGAAGCCAAAGTAGGCAATAGCTTCAGCAAATTTGTTTTACCAACGCTTGGTTCCAGTTAAGTTCCCCGTTCCAGCAACCTATTCCATTAGCTAACCATAAGCCTAAGTTAAATTTAAGGTCAAAATATCAGTAACTTATCAGTTACAATTCTAATTACTTCGATTATTTGAGGACGAAAAATAAATAGAGACATCAAATTACGTATATTACTTCGTTTCTTACACCTATTCAGATACACAGTATGTCTTGGAAGAAAGGCTCACTGAGAAATTCACAGTATAAAATTGTATATTATATACTGTAGCACAACTAAAGATCACATATTCACTATACAGAATGCAGAATTCCTACCAAGTAGATGTGAAGAATAGAGCTGCAGCCTGCAAGAGCAAGTTTCCTACTTTCAGTCACTGCAACTATTATCTTTGCGCGTACTTAAAAACATCGAAACATACAGCATATCTATGTGATAACTGATAGTCATAAGTTGCGCTGATTGATGAGTTTGTTCAACAAAGATGTCAGCAGAACATCTCGTTTATCAGTTTGAATCTCTTCTTTGATCTTCCTTTGCTCCTCTTTCTCCCTCCATGCCTGCTCCATCACCAGCCACTCCCTCTCTCGCTTCTCCATTGACTCACGCCACTCATGCTCAAACACTTCTCTCTCGCGCTGATGCCTATCACTGGACTCCATCCACTGCATTTCTATCCTCTGCTGCTGCTGAACAAACCCTCTAAGCAACTCATGAATACCGCTACTACTACTAGCATTACTAACGTTGGAATTTATCCCACCAACAGGCACATTTGCTTCTTTCTCGGTTTTCCTTTTCCTTTTTCGAGTCTTATTGTATCTCACAACACCCTCTCGGTTACCATCATCACCTTCATCTTGAGAGGAGTCATCCGAAAACTGATCACCACTTGGACAATTCATTCTCTTCCTCAATTGTACAGCAACCTGTGGTGATTGTGATTCCACAAGCGAATGCTGCAAGTTTTCAGCTCGTTTACTGAAAACATCATGCAGCTGTTCGAAGAACGGACACTGCTTATCATTTCCAAGATCAGACGTTTCCTTACCCTACACCAAATACACCAATATAATAATAAAACATATAGTAACATATATTGAAAATCAACAGTACAAAAGGTTCAAATAATAAGTTGAACAAAAACCTTGTAACGATTAACGAGGTTCTTCCACTTGGATTTACACTGATGAGGAGAACGGAAAAAACCTTTATTTGTAAGAGAATTAGCAATACTTTCCCAAAGTATTTTATTCCGTTTACAAGCGCTAAACTCCCTCTCAAGGTTCCCTCTTATGGTGATCAATTCAATGGTTTCTTGTTTACTCCATTGTGTAGTATTGTTTGATAGATAGTAGTACTGATTTCCATTTCCACTAGATGATGTTGTTGGAGGATTCATCGAATTTGATGTTTTGATTTAATTTGTTGGTACTAAAGAATAGATCGAAAGTCCATGAGCTTAATTAGACTGTGAAACACTGTTGGAGCGCAGCGTAGCGTGGTAGAGTTCGAAATAGAGTAGGGAGTAGAGCTTGCTAAATGTCATCCATTTATTTTTAAATCAATGACTCATCTACTTCCTCTTAAAAAAAACTGTAATTTTTTCCTCTAAAAATCTTCATTTATTTTAATAATCTCATTAGTTGTGAGCCATTTTATGATGTGGCTAAGATTTAACACTACCTTGAGTTTTGCTAAAACTTTAGAGGATCTTGACATGGCATGGGATGGCGGGACGGGGTGGATACTGTTGTATGAATACAAATGATCACAAGTTTACAACTTAAAGGATTCTTAATTAAAGAGATCACACAGTAATGCTACAGACAAGGCTTTGACTTGTTGCCTTGGCGTTGAGAATGGGCGTCCAAGCTGGCAAGTGTGAAGGGTGGTGTGGTCCCTGGTGTGCCTGGCGAGCAAAGTGGGTATGGCGAGCAAAGGTTCAACACCTTGAGGTACCTGCACAAAGGAATAAATCCTTGGTGGATTTATCCCCCTCCGATGCTTAAGTAAGTAACTGTTTATATAATCTTAGAGAGAGAGAGCATAATAAATGCTTATAATAAATGTCAATTGAATGCCTTTGTTCTGGTTTTTCATGGGTATTTATACTAGTGAAGGTACACTGTTTTGCCCCTTGTACAGTAGAGAATTATTCTCCTCTTCCCTTTGATAGGGAGGTTTGGAGGATTACTCGGCGTGTAATGGGGGCTTCCTCCTCCCACTTGGCTTTCTGCCTTATCTGGTGAGTTTTATGAAAGACACGTGTCTTTCATCCGTCGCCCCATATTTTGTCACACAAATTAAGGTAAAAGCTTTAATCTGGACCGTTAGATGGGTGCATAACATTTGCCCCTCATCAAGCCGATGAATTTGAATGGGTGGTCAACAGCTAATTAATGAAGGGGCTTGATGATTACAACTAATTAATGAAATGCTTTGAATGATTACAAAACGGTTTCCGAGGAAGAGGAAAGGAGGCGTACTTTTGTACTCATCACTTGAGGATTGGTCGATATTGCCCCTGCCCTTTCAGTTTTATGGGAAAAGTCTTTTCTGCCCCTGTCTAATAGCTTATAAATACTTCTCCCTTCCTTGTAATCCTTCATTCGTTCTTCCTCATTCTTACTAACCTCTCGAGTTTTTTCCTCTGAAGATAGTTTTCCTCTCGAATTTAGTGTAAACACTGTTTTTCTTTGTGAGTGATAGGATTTAGGCTTGTTCAATCTCTATTTCGTGGTAACAGTTCATCGGTTTCCGTTTTCCAACTCTTGTGGTGCTTCGGTTTCTTCAAGCGTTTGTTCAGGTATTGTTCTCTTCCCTCTTTGTTTATTTATCTCCTTCCTTTCGTTTCAATTATGGCTTCTGCTTTTTCCTCCAATGGGGTATATCTTCATCCTCAACCAAAAGAAGGGTTTTGCGGGGTGAAGAGAACCCTACTTCATCTGGGTTCAAGGGGGTGAGTGCCATGTATCTCGCCTCCTCCACTCCTGATAGCTCGCCACCTCTAACATTTCAGAATATCACACCTTTTATTTCTTGTGTGCATAATTCTATGGTTAGAACAAAACTTTGTGCTAGAAGACATCGCATAATGGTGGTTTCCTCTTCCTCTTCTGAAAAGGCGCCTTCCAAAGGGTGAGATCTTTCGGAGGATACTGAGGCTCTATTCGCCGGTCCTCCTGGCGAGGGTCAGAGGAATCGGGCTGGCGAGCAACAAGAAGTGGAGGTTCAATCCTTCTATCCTAAATATGATCCAAGTGTCATCCCCGTTAGTAATGCTTGAATCAAACATTTGTATGAGGATCGTGGCGTGTTTAGGAAGTCTTTATGGCTTCCAGAGCACATTAGAATGATTGACCCCCTGCGAGGCGCCACCATTACTGAAATACAACCTAATGAGTTTGGGGTTTACAAGGACGCCCTTTTGTTTGGACTTAGGTTCCCTACTCACCCCTTTGTAGATACCCTTTTAGGCGAGTATGACATTGGGATAGCCCAACTGACCCCAAACTCTTGGCACTTTATTAACTCCTTCATCGCCGCCTGTGTGTTGAAGAACTTGACCCTTTCCTTCAACGCCTTCCGCTCTCTTCACTTCCTTAATAGGGTACACAACCCTGCTAGTGGGTATAGTTGGTACGCCATTTCCAATCGCCCTCATTATAGGACAGTGAAGGCGGGACCTCTAACCCTCATGAATGGAAGGTTAAGTTTGTCTTTTTTGTAACTAGCGATCTGGACATGGCGGGTCGTTATGGTAGGTGGAATGACAACGCCCAACATCTGGGTAAATCTAATGCCATTCCCCACCTGACCGTCGGGGAAGAGGCGCAGCTGGGCTTACTTTAAGGCGTCCACAGAGGACAAGGAATGTCCTGCCAATTGGGTGCCTCTTCCTTATTTACTAAATAACAACTTTTTCCTTTGCGCCACCGGTTTGTGCGCCAAGTTAAAGAAAGGTACCTAATTGTTTAACATTACCATTCGCTTGCTACGCGCCCCCTTTTATTATATTTTTTTATATATATATTCTTCTCATGTCTCCTCTTTTCCTTTTCAGAAAAAGCGATGGCACGCCTTAAACCTGAAGAAAAAGGCGAAGGGGAAGCCATGGAGGCAGTAAGGGACATATATATTCTTCTCATGTCTCCTCTTTTCCTACAAGTTTGTTGTTTTTTTCAATAACTACCTACATATTTTGAAAAATTACATAACTACCTAGATGTTTATTTTTTTTTGTATACCACTACCTACTAATATTTTCTGTCAAATTGTTACGTTAATGGGTCCCACTCTTTTTATCTTTCTTGTTCCTATTTATAACAACTTCTTCTCCAAATTTCAAATTCATTCAATTACCTTGCAACGGTCATAATTTATTCTTTTTTTTTCTCCAGAATTCTTCCTTTAATACCTCTTAAAATCCTAAATTGATTTGGGGCTTTTGCTTTTCATACTTAATCGAAGGTGTGTATTTTGTAATTTCTGTTTTTAATTGCTTTTTTTATAGTTAATTGTTCTAGGGGTTTCAATTTCAACACTCATGTGATATGGTTTTCAATTTCATTTTTTGTTGATTGTATCATATTTTTACACTAACGGAAAGCGTACATGAATGTAATTGTTTCAGTGAAGGATGGAGGACAAATGCAACTGTGGAATTCCCTCAAAGATGCTAAAATCTTGGACCAATGACAACCCTGGAAGGAGGTTCTTGTCATGCAAGTTTTCTGATGCTTACATTGGTAGGAGAGGGTATGGTTTTTTTAAGTGGGTGGATGAAGGTAAGGTGGAGTGGCAACGGGTTGTGAAAAATGAGTTGATTCTTGAAAAAAAGCTTGCCAAGGAAGCTGAATTTTTGAGTACAGAGGTTTGTAGGCTTCAAGATAGTATAGCAACTGCTGAAAAGGATCGAAGAAGGAAAAATGGTGAAGAAAATGAAGGCAATTGCTGCTGACAATGGTGGATGGGCTTCCATGAATATGGTTATTGATGTGGCATGACAAGTCAGCTGCCACGTGTCAGCCTCTGAGTGGACCACGTGTCCCTCTTTCTATTATAAAATGATGGCGTGGGATTGCCACGTGGCAGTGATGAGTCTGCCATGAGTGGACCCTACACGGCCACGTGTCATCCTACAATTGGACAACGAGTCCTTAAATGCCAGCATGGGATTGCCACGTGGCAGTGATGAGTCCGCCATGAGTGGGCCCCACACTGACACGTGTCATCTTCTGACTGGTCCATATGTAATCCTACATTTGCCACATGTCAAGCCTCTATTCGCCGATAGAAAAAGAGCTAAAACAAACCATGGGGCCTTAAAAGCTTAGTGCTAAAAGCCCATAAGGCAAATGAAGGAAGATAATTAAAGAGATGAGGACAAGTATCGCTATCTCATTGGATAAGAAATTGTACTTAAGGCTATAAATAGTCCACAAAAATCTGATAAAAAGTACACTTAAGATTAAGACAAAAACACTTACTAAAAAGGGAAAACTTCTCTCTAGAATTGTTTACTTGTTGATTATTGTTCACTTACTCTCCTACAAATACTTGCTTAAGCATCGGAGGGGGAAATAATCCTACAAGGATTATTGTCCCTTTTTTGCAGGTACTTGGAGGGTGCGTCAACAGGAAACCAGTCCATTCACGCAACCAGTCTACGTCAGTGAAATCCTCACAATCCCTATCCCACCTCATTGCTTTAGCAACAACAGTTATGCACTGGGTGATTGGGTTTATAATTTGCTACATAGTCATATCTTTGTTTAATATGTACTAATTGAACAAGTTCAGTGATATGCTTAGAAGTAATAACTTAGTTCTTTTGGGTATTGTAATATAGTATTAGACGATGCACCCGCTTATTATGAAATGTACTACTTGAAAATTCAAGAATGAATGATGAACATATTTGCTTTGCTTATTTCAAATTGTCAATAATAATTTATAACTAACACGTTAAGGTCTCATAACAAGGAAATCAAATTGACACAACAAACACATTATAGTCTAACACAATTCAAGTTTAACAAACAACATTCATAACTACACTGAAAAGTTACTATATGTTCTATTTCATCACATTATAAGTTGAAATCTAAGATGGTTTTGTTTGCTTCTTGGTTTTGGAAGTGGTTTGCAGCTTTGGCCTTGGTTGTGGTTGTGGTTTAGGTGTTGCAGACCTTCCTCTTCTTGCTTGTGAGACAGCAGGCTGACAGCTACTAGTTTGGCTTGCTTGTGGTGGTGTTGATGAAGTTATGTCATAGGTTGCTGCAGTTGAAACCTTCTCATTGGTTGCCTTGTTTGATTGACATTTATCCATCTACACAAATGACACAAAGAAATAACTTTAAAAAGAGATCATGACTAGGTTGGTGTAAAGCTTACAGTAGTTAAACCTACCATTGTTGACACCCTTGCCGCTTTCTTCTTTCTTTCACTATCAATCCATGCATTATTCTGAGTTGGTGGCCTGCCACCTTGCTTGATCTCCTTCGCTGCAGTTGGATTTTTGCATTTCCTACTGTTAACTCTTTTGCCTTGCCTTGCTGCCTTTTCTTGATCCTCGTCCTTTTTCTTTCTTTTCTTTAATGAGGGTCTACCAGTTATATTCCTTATTATTGGTGGTAGAGGCTCACATTGTGTTGCCTTTTCCCAGTGGTTCTTCCCTGGCATTGGTCTGATGTAGGGTGTATAGGCCTCAATATATAAGCTTCATCAACAAATTCTTCAGCCCTCATTCTTTTCTTCATAATACAAGCATATGCATGGGTGCATGGGATTCCAGTGAGTTCCCAGTGAAAGCAAGTGCAAGCATGTGTTCTAAGATTAACAACATATCTGTCCTTTTCAGTCTCAACCTCCCATTCATCAAGCCCACTTGGTTGAGCATCACATTTTTTGCAGCCTCTCTCACCCAAGTTAAAAAATTAGCTACATAAGGAACAAATCTACCCTCCCAAGTCTCAATAGCATTGAACTTTTCTGTATTCCTTTTCATTACATATCTTCTAATCCATTCTAGGCAGTCAATAATAGGCTTACCCCTTGCTTCCCTAATAACAGCATTAAATGTTTCACAAATGTTATTTAAAAGCATATTTGATGACTTGCTACTTTTGCTAAAGGCATGTCTACACCAGTACTTAGTAGGAATGTTGCTGAGATAAGTGAATGCATCAACATTCAACACCTTGATCTTTGCCATGTGGGCTTCAAAGCCAGCCTTTAATACAAACACCAAACAATATACAAGTAAGAAATAATTAATAACGCAACCTATTACACATGCCAACATCCAATTATACATGCAAACAGAAGCAAATTATACACCCAAATTAGCGATACCTTGGTTCCTGACCTACATGCTGCCCAAAAATGCTCCTTAAATACTTGCCCACTAAATTGCTTCTTAAAATTGGCCCAAATGTGCCTAGCACAATATCTAACTTCGGCTTTTGGAAGGACAACACGTACAGCATCACATAACCCCTGAATACATGACAAGCACATATCATTTACAGTTTTGAAGTCAGCTTAAATGCAAGAACAAGAGCAATAAAGTAGTCATTTTTTCACCTTTTGTCTATCACTAATCACTGTTAACCCCTCACCATCCATGGCTCCTATGTCTTCTGCTAGTAGCTTCAAAAACCATGTACATGTGACAGCATTCTCAATCTCCACCACTGCCATGCTACAGGGAAAATGCAATTATTCCCATCTTTACTCACTGCTACAAGTATAACCCCAGGCCATGCCCCTTTCAAGTGACACCCATCTATCCCAATTAAAGGCCTACAACCCCTCATAAATCCAATCTTCATTGCCTTCAAACATACATACATTCTCTGAAAGTGTGGGATACTATTTTCAACCCCTTCTAAAGTCACAATGGCCGTTGAACCAGGGTTATATTTCATTAAGGCATGCCCATAGTCAAAAACCTTAGCATATTGCTCATTAGCATCCTTATGTAAAATTAGTTTTGCCCTAGCCCTAGCAAACCAAGCCTTGTAGTAACCTATCTGCATCCCAATGTCTTGATACACTCTCTCCCTAAAGTTTGATAGCTTCAAATCAGGCTCAGTCCAAGTTTGTAGGTATCTATCTGCTAAGTACTGTGAGGTTACTTTGTTGCTTGAATGATGAAACCCACAAAACCTAAGACTTCTAATCTGAAACTTTTCATCCATTCTAACC
Organism: Suaeda aralocaspica; assembly: GCA_016808085.1. Lineage (NCBI taxonomy): Eukaryota > Viridiplantae > Streptophyta > Magnoliopsida > Caryophyllales > Amaranthaceae > Suaeda > Suaeda aralocaspica. The sequence continues at coordinate 7,166,415 of PYUH01000036.1, forward strand.
TTCGTAGCATAAATCTTAAAGTTACACTTATATGGGTCAGTACAAGTGCATTTCATCAACTTCCCATGTTGTTTGTCCCAAGGGCAGCTACACCTAAATTTACAATGGACAGTCACTCTATTTTTACCATTATGCAGATACTAGTAGTCATATTTCCAGTTAATTGAATGATACCTTATTGCTTTCCTAAGAGCATAAACATTTGGGAACCTAAGACCCTTAACAAAATCAAACTTATGACAGAAATTCTACCTCAGGATTGAACTCAGGTGTGGTATCAACTTCATCAACTGAACCTTTAAGACTACCTAGTTCCTCATCATTCAGCTCCTGCTCATTCACAGCAAACTCTCCTTTCTCTTCTTCAATAACTTTTTCCCTCAAATCGCCAAACTCCTTTTGTTCCTCATCAACCTCCTCCCTTACTTTTTTTATTGAACTCATCACCTTCCTCATAAATCTTATCCTCCTCTCCTACTTCAAAATCAACATCAAGGTCACTCCACTCTAAATCTGATGGTTCACCCCCTTCAGCACCAGAGTTAAAGTCATCCAAGTGACACTTCTGGGTTGCAGATTTCTTTCTCTTTCCCTTTGTGTTGATTGGTTTCTTTGCATTTGTTGTAGCTGCTGACTCAATTGGTTTTGTTTTTGGTTTTATTTTGGGTTTATGAGCTACATGTTTTCTTCTAGGAGTGATACTTTGCTGAACTGGTGATGGTGTACAGTTTTGTGTTTCAATGAATGTGTTCGGCTGAGATGCAGATGTTTTGTTTTTAGGCTGCTCAGATGTGAATTTTGATTTAGATGTGGAAGATGGGGCATTGAATTGCAATCCTTTTTTTAGTGTGCATTTCTTCTGTTTGACTTCAGTCCAACCATCTCCACAAATAATGACATCAGGGTAATTGCAACTTGGGCTCCTCCTACTAGACCTAGACAAAGAACTAGTAGGCCCAGCTCCTTTCTCCTGCTTTACAGGCCCACCAATATTCCTCTTCTTTATAGGCCCACTAGATTTGTCATTCACTGCACAATTTTTGAGAGTGTGTGGTTCTTAACACCACCATCAACTGCAGAACATGGTTCTTCATTGGTATACAGAACAACAACACCAGCCTTATCCCTACAATCAAGAAGTTCAGATATATCTGATTCACTTTCTATTACCCTATTACATCCAGCATTATTTTTAAACCATAAGCTAAAACTTGCCCCAACATTACCACTTAAAGATTTCATTCCAAAAGCAGCAATCCTTTTCAAATAATCAATAGTGACATCATGGACCAACAAACTGTTCTTCTTGAATATAGCCCCACCCACATATTCATTTTGCCCTTCTTTAAAGACAAATTTTCCATTAACCCAAAAATTTATATGAATGAATCTGGAAAAAAAAATAGTTAAAAAGCTATCAAAAATCAACTCCACTTCTTCCAAAAAAAAAAAAAAACAACTCAACATTCAACATGCAAAATAACAAATAAACTATCAACTATCCTACAAAAACTACACTAATTAAAAAAACGATTTGGGTGATAATGTAATAAACAATTGACATTATAAAATCACCATCCTAAAGACAATTAAACAATTAAAAAATAAAAGGCCAAAATTAAGCAATAAAGAATTCAACAATTACCTTGTCTGACTTCCACAAAGTAGTAATTGTCCCCCACTAACACTTGCAGCAACCATTTACACGTACAATTTGCAAATACTCTAGAAAAATCGACACATAATTGGGGTTAATTGTTGTATATTTTGGTTCATCAATTTTAGGGTTCAATTATCATGCTTAAAGAAATTGGGAATTAAAGTTGAGAATTGATTGTTTGAGAAGAAGTTGCAATTGAAAACCTAAAGTGAATGAAAAGGAGTTTAATCTATAATGTTAATAAGGGCAACTAAGTAATTACGTATGTGGAGGAAAAAATTAAGGGTGGGACCCTTTAACGAAACAATTTGACAGAAAATGTTAGTAGGTAGTGGTATACAAAAAAAAAACATCTAGGTAGTTATGTAATTTTTCAAAATATGTAGGTAGTTATTGAAAAAAACAACATTGTTGACAAAAAAAGCTTTTTTATTTTCAATTTTATATCTATGTGTTTTACTTACACTGGTGGTGTTATCAGGAGAATGCGGCAGGCAATATGGAGGGGCCCTCATCTAAACGACCTGGCGTGCCTGTAAGAGAACCTGAGCAAAAGAAGGCCGCCACCCTTGCCACTTCAGTTGGCGAGGGTAAAGGTAAAAGGAAGATGGACGCCTCTGCATCTGCAGGAGGTGTGGAGAAGTCGAAGAGGAAACAAACTGCCCCTGGGCCTTCTCCCAAGGAGAGCAAGAAGGAGACTCCCCCCTCAACTGGAGGCGTTAAAAAGGAAGCACTCCTCTCCTGTGCTTCCAGGCCAACATAAGAGGGTAAAGCATGTAGCGACCAAGCCTAAAGCCCCTTCTTCTTCCCGTCCTTCCTTGCGAGGTATCCACCCCTACTGTCCCTTCTCCCACAAAATCCAAAGAAAACACCACTCAACGCCCCCTCTCCATCCAAACAACAAACTCCACTTAAACAAACCGTCCCACTCCCAAAATCCAAACTGGCGGGGTCCTCATCCAAGTCCACGCCTACTCCATCTGATAAGGAGGGCGCTGAACCCCCCAAAGCTGGCCCTTCTCAATCAGCCCCTGCAGACGCCGACTTGGATGGCGGCGTCCTGGCTGGTCTTGCTGACAAGGTGAAGGCCAACATGTCAGCAGCCACCAAGCTGCAAGCCCAACAGTCTGGTAATTATTTTAGACCCAATTTTGTACGTACTTATCAATCATCTTCCGACTCCATCATTTATTCACCTACTGATCCTCGTGCCTCTGTTTTTCCGATCGCCCGTTCAGAGATCCCAACAATGGACTGTTCAGTGGAATCTCCTACCACTGTGGAGACAGGGCGTACACCCTCAATGCGCCTATCCTCTAGTGAAAAGAGGAACATGAAAGGGAGCATGCTGGAGTGTGCCCTTGAAGGCTATACTGAAGGCCTAAAGGGCGCCAAGGATGGGTTGTTGGGTCCATGCCTCATGGATCTCGCCAATGTAAAAAATTCTAACCTTTTACAACTTTTCTTAGTTTTATGCAACTGTTAATTTACTTTACTAACCTTCTTTGTTATTTTTTTTATTTTTTTTGAAGGTTATGCTTCGTCTTGATGTCTTTGCCAGCCAGGCACAAAAGCAGCACAAAGCAGTTGCTGAGGCTAAGAGAAGGACGCCTCTTACCTTAAGATGCAGAAATACTGTGAAGTTATAAATAATGCTTATACCAACATGCTTAAGGCTAAGGGTTCTTCCGACGCCGATTACGCGTCTGAGGTTGCTTCCAAGAAGGTTGCTGAAAGGAAGTTGGCGGCTGAGGCCAAGAGGGCTGATGATGCTGAGTCCAAAGTAGCGAGCTTGCAAAAAGCTGAAAAAGAGTTAGAAGAAAAACTGAACGGCCACTTTGAACTCAAATCAGCATATGACAAAGCCCTTGGCGAGAAAGAGGAGCTCGCCCGTTCTAAAAGGGCCTTAGGGTGTAAAGTCAACTGTAATACCCCACATTTTCACATATTTAAACAAAGTATTTTTGTATTTCATTCGTATAATGATAAGTTGATATTTTATATGTATTTTACCCCCGAGCCCGAGTGATTTTTAGCTCTAATAAGGCTCTTTTGAGCCATTTCTACTAACTTTTGCTATTTCGAGTGTTTGTTGTGCTTTTTATTAGATTTTATAGGAATCGATGATTTATCGTTGTCTTTCCGAGCCTTTTGAAGCACTTGAAGGAGTTAGTGAAGAGTTGAAGTCATTTGGGAAGCTTGACCGAAGACTAGAAGTGTTAAAACGAAGAATTTAAGAAGCAATTAAGGAAGAACGAGCAAAAACCGAGAAACGAAGGCAAACAAGCCATCCGCCCGGACCGAAGTTGTGCGCCCGGGTGAAGGCTGCACGTCCGGACCCTCCGGGCGGGTGGCTCTGAAGACTAAATTCCGCGTGTTTTCTCCCTTGTTTAGCCTAAGTATTTAAAGCTTTGTATTCCTAATTAGTGTTTTTACGCCTCTTTTCACTTTAGAACCCTAGTTTGTTCTAAAATTCTCTCAAAGTTTAGAACTCTTATCAATCATTCAATCAATAATATTCAGGTTCTATTTCAATCTTAATTCTTGTTCTTAGTTATGTTTATTATTATTTTCAATTTATGTTCTTATTTTAATAGTTTTATGTTTAGATTTAATTTCTTGATTGTTGTTGATTTTGTTTAGTTTAATCATGTTTAGGATTTTAATTGCGTTTATTGATTTAGTTATTGTTCTTTCAATTATGAGTGAGTAGTCTCTTTTCTGTGACTAGGGGATCCATGGATTAATTGCTGATGTTTTTCTCATAAATATTAGTTTAACTATTAATGTGCTTGAATTCCTATTGTCAATTGTTATTGCTTTCAATTAAATACTGGCCAGGTTTAGTTGTTAGTTTGATATTGTTGAAATCGATGCCGAGAGGTAAGATTAACACAATTAGATCATAAGGACAATAGGCAAAACGAGTCTAAGTGAGCGAGAGCCATTAGAGGAGTTTTGAAGGGGACTTGATTCGAGAGAATTAGTGGACCTTAATTCAAGGAAATTGATAATCTATTTGTGTGCAATTCGTTGGTTAATCTGTAGTGAACCGATGTCCTAGGTTTAGTCATTAATTAAATTGCTTAATCAATTTAGCTCTAATTCTAGTTAATTTCTTGGTCACAATTGTCACTCAAAGGCCCTTTGCACAGTTTAGACTTTTTAGAACTAATAGGTTTAATTGCTTCCCTGTGGATTCGATCCCTACTTCCCTAGCTATATTAGTTAGAGTGGTTAGGTTTATTTTTGATAGGTGTGCGATAGCCTCATCAAATTTTGGCGCCGTTGCCGGGGAGGCAATTTTTAATTCTATTAGTCGGGTTTATACTGTTTTCTTTTTATTTTCCTTAGTCTTAAAGAACTTTTTGGTTCTTTGAGACAGTTTCTTATCTTTGCTCGAAGTTTCCATTGTGTGCAGGTTCATAGGTTTATGCAAAACGACCACAAGCCTGATACTTTCATCTTCCCTGAGCCCGAGCGAGTATTTTTGAAGCGGTTGAGACGTAGTAGACGCCGAATTTTTCTTCCCCGATCCGTGGAGGAAACTGTTTCTGATTTGTCTCAGTTTTTCGAGTTCACTTTCAACCCGTCGTTTGAAGGGTATTTAGAGGTCAAAATGGCTGCCGAAGGAGAAGGACAGGGTAGAGGACCACCACCTCCACCACCGCCACCTGTGGCCCGTTCATTGAGAGACTATTCCCCGCCACCTGCTGGAGGTTATTCAGTACCTGATACCGATGCTGCTAATTTTGAACTGAAACCGGCTCTTGTGAATATGGTTGAACGAAATCAGTTTTCAGGAACATTGAAGGAGGATCCGAATTTAAATTTGCAGAATTTTCTTCAATATTGTGATACTATCAGGCAAATGAACGTTTCTAAGGACTACATTAGGAGGCGAATGTTCCATTTTCGTTGAAGGACAAGGCTAGAACCTGGTTGAATGATCTTAATATGGCCACAATTACTTGTTGGGAGGACTTGGCTCTTGCTTTTCAGAGGAAGTACTATCCACCACAGAGAACTGCTTTATTGAGGAGTCAAATTACTAACTTTAATCAGGAGACAGATGAGTCACTTTATGATGCTTGGGAACGGTTTAAAGAGTTACTGAGAAAGTGTCCTCATCATGGGCTTGAGAAATGGTTTCTGGTTCAATCATTCTACAATGGGTTGGGTAATGAGAGTAGAACTTTGTTGATTCTGCTGCCAATGGTCGATTCATGAACCAGAGGTCGTTGCTGCATATGAACTGATTGATGAAATTGTCACTCTGGTAACCTTAGAGGGCATTCCAAGAAGGGTGGAAAACATGTAGTTGATGATAAGTATGAGAGCCTAGCTGCACAAATCAATGCCATAAGTCAGAAGCTTGATAAGATTGTTACTTCAGCTCCTCCACCATCACTTGTAGCTGCACTTTCGGGATGCACCGACCCTTTCTGTGATTCATGTGGTTCATTCGGTCATAGTTCCTAGTCATGTACCAGTTCAGTGGAGCAAGTGTGTACCTTTCAAGCCTACAAGAACAACCCATTTTCCAATACATATAATCCAGGCTGGAAGGATCGCCCATACTTTTTTTACAAGAATAACAGCAATGTACAGAATCCTCAGCAAGCTATATCATCTCAGCAGGCACCACAGCAGATGCAGAGATATGTACCACCACACCCACCAGGTTTCAGCAGGCCACCACTATCAGCACCACCATTGCCAGTTCAACCTAGTGGAGAAATTTCAGAGCTGAAAAATATGATGTTGCAGATGCAAAAAAATATGGAGGCAATGCAGGCTCACAACAAGCACCTGGAGACTCAGATAGCTCAGATTGCACAATCAACTGCTCAAAGGCAATCAGGCCACCTTCCATCACAACCTACACCTCCAGTATCACAGGCATCACAGAATCCCCCGAGGGACCATGTCAATGCCATTACTTTGAGGAGTGGAACTGCTTATGAGGGCCCGAAAATGCCTACTGATGATGTTAATTCTAATGTTGCAGGTGGAGCTAAGAAGACCAGTGATGTGGTTTGATTGCAGATTTGGGAGAAAGTCCAGTCTAAGAAACTGAAGGCACATAAGGAGAAGGTAGATGACACATCGATTGATACGATCCCGAGGTCACAGGTTAGGTTACCCTTTCCGAACAGGGTAACCAGGAGTAAGAATGAAAATCATTTCAGTAAAGTTTTAGATATTGTGAAGAATTTGCAGGTTACTGTTCTATTTACTGATTTGATAACCCAAATTCCTACTTATACTAAATTTTTGAAAGATATTTTAAGCAGGAAACGTGAGTTGAATGTGGTGGAGACCGTAGCACTTACGGAGGAGTGCAGTGCCATATTGCAAAACAAGTCACCACCGAAACTAAAGGACCCGGGAAGTTTTTCTATTCCTTGTAATATTGGCCCACTGTTTATTGATAAAGCTTTATGTGATTTAGGGGCTAGTGTTAGTGTCATGCCTTTATCTATTTGTAAAAAAACTCGATATGGGTGCTTTAGAGGTTACTAACATCACTTTGCAGATGGCAGATAGGACAGTGAAATACCCTAAAGGTATTTTAGAGGATGTCCCGGTGAGAGTCGGGAAATTTTTTATTCCTGTTGATTTTGTTGTGTTAGACATGGATGAGGATGCTCATATTCCAATTATACTTGGTAGACCTTTCTTACACACTGCAGGTGCTGTTATTGATGTTGAAAATGGAAATTAGACTCTTTCTGTAGGTGATGACAAGGTTACCTTTAACCTTGATAGTGCATTGAAAAATCCTATAATAGAACAATCATGTCATGCAATTTATACTCTTAATGAAATTGTTCTTAATGACTTGCCTCGATCCCTCAATAAGGATCTTCTGGAGGCCCCTGTGTGTTTGGATTCTATTGCAGGTGATGAAGATAGTGTAGATAACAAGCTATGTCAGGATCAAAAGAAAAGGAAATCTCATCCTAAGAAACGTCGGAAACCTCGAAAACAATCTTCTCATGCTTGCAATGTGAATATGACAAATGATGAGGTTTTACCATGGAACGTGAGGCATTTGAAGAACCAATAACTCATAATTGCTTTGATTATCTAACTAAATGTGGTTCACATTCACTCTTCGATCCTCCATGAGTTATTAGGTAATATGGTCAAGCTAATGACCTTAAACAAGCGCTTTGCGGGAGGCAACCCGTAATTAGTTTAGTTTTTAGTAGCTTTTTCATTTTTATTTTTTTCAGTTTAGTACTCATTTCTTAGTATTGGTAAGGGGAGAGTGAGGTACTAATGAATTCTTCAAGTGTTTCGGGTGTGATTACAGGTGCAATTTAGGTGAAAAAAGTGCAAAAAAGGACGAAAAAAATCTCAAATTGTTGCATGCCCGGACCCTCCGGGCGAAAAGCATTACCCCGGGCATATAGCCTTCGTCCCGGGCGCATAACCCATTTTTCCACACTTAGTTTTTTTTCAAAATTCCCAAAAGAGCCATTCGCCCGGACCCTCCGGGCGAGCAACCCCCCTCCGGGCGCTCAGCCTTCGGGCCGGGCGTGTGGCGTCTTCTTTTGTTTTTTTATTTTATTATTTTTTTTCTCTCCTTTCTCCTCTCCTTTTCTACGCCTTTCTTCTTTCTTTCCTCCTTCTTCCTTCTCTCACCTCTCATTTTCTTATCTTCACTTTCTCTCTCTACAATTTCCTCCATATTTTCTCTAACTTCTCTCTACTATATCTCCCTCATTACTCACCCAAATTCACTCAAATTTTCACCAAAATCAATCTTTTTCCATCCTCTTTTAGATCCCCACCATAACTCTCAATTACAACCACTTTCATCTCATACCCACTAATTCCTATTCACTTCTACTAATCCTCCATGGCACCTAAAAGGCAACGGGTCGGAGCAAGCTCAAGGAACGAACCACAAGGGTCAAGACGTGATCCTACATATGGGTTAATCGCTTTTGGTTCCCAAGAGAAAAAGGTAAGGTTCGAAAAACTTAAATTACGGCATGTTACCCCCACCCGTTTCATAGATCATCAATTGCATGCTTTAGGTGTTCATAATGAGACTGAGGGATTATTTCGATCTATGGGTATGCATAGTTTCTTTGGTATGGATGCCTCGAATTATCCTGACATAACGTATGAGTTTATGTCAAGTTTTGAAATTAACAGGCCTAACCCCAAGGCACCTGTTAGAGGTGTCAGTTTTAGAACGTTCAATGTCGATCGTTATGAAACGATCGAAGATTTTGGGGCAATATTTGGTTTGGCCAGTTGGGGGCGTGCTAGACCCCCAAAGGGTTTTGATGATGTTTCTTGGTGGTATTCTCTGACAGGTGTGCATCTGACCAACTGGCAGCATGCAAAGGCTAATTTGATCCACCAGCCCTCTGCTAGGATCACTCACCGTTTTCTTGCAGGGACGGTATTTGGTCGGTATGAACAACACGAAGTTCATACCAAAGAGATGTGGTGCCTAGGAAGGCACTTAGTTAAAACTTCATTTCCTTATCGTCTTCATCTTTCTCTGACATTTGTTGGTAGGTACTATAAGGCTAACTTTGAGTATGGTAGGACCCCTGCTGTGGGGTCCCGCTACTTGGATGCCCCCTACCTCAGCCAATGTGATTGGCTAGATTTGTGTGGCGGGGGGCGCATCAGATGGTACATAGGACCATCCAAGGGAGTTTCTGTTTCCCTCCCTAATACTTCACTGACCGAATTGCTGCCTAATCAGCAATCCTATCTTATGCCTGTGGATGGTCGTGGTGCAGGTTCTTCTGCAGGTACCTCAGGGCATGCTGGGATGAGCCAAGCCCAGCAGTTTGTGCCCCAGCCACCACCCCAGCAGCCCCCACAACAACCACCTACAGACCCTGCCCCGTGGCAGGTACAGATGAATCAGCTGCAGAACCAGTTCAACAACTTCCAGATCCAGCAGCAGCAGTTCATGGATCGGTTTGCCACTTTTGAGCAGGATCATCGTCTTGCTATGTACCCGATCTATGACCACTACGTTTGTACCGGCGTAGTACCCTCCGCTGGCCCTCACCCGTCATGGTATCACTTCAACCCTGGAGAAGGGACCAGTGGAGCAGGAGGAGCAGGTGGTGGTGGTGATGATGATGGTAGTGCCAGTGAGGACACTGACACTTTCCTCCAGTCTGACTTAGAGGAGTCTTCTACTTCCTTCAGCATGAGGACATTGCTGAGTCTGGCTTGGGGGAGGTAACTTTATTGCTTTCTTAGTTTAGTTTTTATTGCTTTCTAGTGTAGTTTTATTGCTTTCTTAGGATAGTCATATGGTTTGTACTACTTGTTAGAAGTAGGAGTTTACATATGACAAAAAAAAATGTACTGCTTTCATAGTTTAGATTTCTTTTTGCTTTTGATAGTTAGCTTTAGTTGATTGACTGATTGATTGGTTTGATGAAACTTTGTGAATGGTGACTTCCCTGTGCCCCACATTTTATTTAAAAATGTTTTTGATTAATTTGGGCATGTGATGAGTTATGTTTTGGGAATTGCCAACTTGGACTTGAACTTGACTTAGCTTGAAACGATTTCTAATCTTGCCATTATAACCATGTGTAGAGTAGAGGCTTGAATTGTGTTAACGGGAGGATTTGAGCCGCATACATTATTTCTATGCTTATTTTCTTTCATGTGTGCCTAGTTCCTGGTGCATGTATGATCCATGTTTTTGGCTTTTGACTCTAGTAGCTTGGCTTTGATATAATACATGCTGCGAATGATAAAAGGCATTCATTTCTTTTAGGAGCTTTCAGATTTTAGGCATTCCTTCACAAAATTTTCCCTTGGTCCTTATTTTGAGCTTTTACCCTTCATTTGCATTTTATCCACATTACAACCCTATATGGCCTTGTTCTAATCATTTGATATATGCCCAAGCTTGGCTTGGGGGAGTTGAGGAGTTGTTTTGTTGTTGTGTTGCA
>PYUH01000036.1:7177044-7187239 GCA_016808085.1 Suaeda aralocaspica
GTGTTGCATTTGTTGGAGGTTTTGGAGGATTGGAAAATTGTGAAAAGGTTGTTGTTAAAGTTTAATAATAGGTCTCACATTAAGGCTCTGCATACCAATGTCTAGGCTAGTAATGAAGAATTAAAATGCTATACATCTTTTATTGGCCTAGTTATGTATGTGTGATGATTTTGTCTTTGACATGTCATTAAGAGTCGTGAGCCTAAGTTGAAAAAAGAAAAAAATCTTGAAAGTTGAAAGAAAAAAAAAAGAAATGAAAAAAAATGAAAAGAAAAAAAAAGGGAGAAATTGAAAAGATGTTGAAAATGAAAAGGCTTGTAATATTTGGAGTAGTTGAAATGTAAAGCTTTATGGTGTGATGTGATTCTATGAGAATTGGCTTGATGTTGGAGTTGATGTTGGAGATGTTGATTTTGATTTTTGATTGCTACATGCGTATAGCCCGCATTTACCACCACATTATCCCAAATTCTATCCTACCCATCACCCTAGCCACGTTACAAGCTTATAAAGACCTTTTTGATCGGCATGTGCATGTTTTTAGTTCTTGTGAATTGAGTCAATTGCCAAAGCTAGGGAGTATTATTTGCATTTCGAGTTGACATTCATACTAGGATTGAGTGACTACCTTTAAACACTTGCATGAGGTGTGAGATGTGGGTTTGGGTTCTCAAATTTTGCATTCAAACACTAATTGCATTTGCATTTTTTCTTGGGATTAAGGGTGAGCTTCATTATCTATGCTCAATTTTATGTGTGGAGTGACACCGAGTGAGCTAGTCTAGTCATCGACTTCTATTTCTTACATGGTTGGCTTATTGATTTTGATTTGAGTGAATGGCGGTCAAGGGATTTTGATTGGTTGGTTGAGGATCTTGCATACTCTTAATTGCTTGAGTCAATCTTGTTTTGCAAAGTTAAAGGGGTGAAGTCATTGTTTGCTTAGTTGTTTGCTTGAGAACAAGCAAAGGTTTGGCTTGGGGGAGTTTGATAAGTTGCTATTTTATATGTATTTTACCTTCGATCCCGAGTGATTTTTAGCTCTAATACGGCTCTTTTGAGCCATTTCTACTAACTTTTGCTATTTCGAGTGTTTGTTATGCTTTTTATTAGATTTTAAAGGATCGATGATTTATCGTTGTCTTTCCGAGCCTTTTGAAGCACTTGAAGGAGTTAGTGAAGAGTTGAAGTCATTTGGGAAGCTTGACCGAAGACTAGAAGTGTTAAAACGAAGAATTTAAGAAGCAATTAAGGAAGAACGAGCAAAAACCGAGAAACGAAGGCAAACAAGCCATCCGCCCGGACCGAAGCTGTGCGCCCGGGTGAAGGCTGCACACCCGGACCCTCCGGGCGGGTGGCTCTGAAGACTAAATTCCGCGTGTTTTCTCCCTTGTTTAGCCTAAGTGTTTAAAGCTTTGTATTCCTAATTAGTGTTTTTACGCCTCTTTTCACTTTAGAACCCTAGTTTGTTCTAAAATTCTCTCAAAGTTTAGAACTCTTATCAATCATTCAATCAATAATATTCAGGTTCTATTTCAATCTTAATTCTTGTTCTTAGTTATGTTTATTATTATTTTCAATTTATGTTCTTAGTTTTAATAGTTTTATGTTTAGATTTAATTTCTTGATTGTTGTTGATTTTGTTTAGTTTAATCATGTTTAGGATTTTAATTGCGTTTATTGATTTAGTTATTGTTCTTTCAATTTCTTTTCTGTGACTAGGGGATCCATGGATTAATTGGTGATGTTGCTCATAATATTAGTTTAACTATTATGTGCTTGAATTCCTATTGTCAATTGTTATTGCTTTCAATTAAATACTGGCCAGGTTTAGTTGATATTGTTGAAATCGATGCCGAGAGGTAAGATTACCACAATTAGATCATAAGGACAATAGGCAAAACGAGTCTAAGTGAGCGAGAGCCATTAGAGGAGTTTTGAAGGGGACTTGATTCGAGAGAATTAGTGGACCTTAATTCAAGGAAATTGATAATCTATTTGTAAGCAATTCGTTGGTTAATCTGTAGTGAACCGATGTCCTAGGTTTAGTCATTAATTAAATTCCTTAATCAATTTAGCTCTAATTCTAGTTAATTTCTTGGTCACAATTGTCACTCAAAGGCCCTTTGCACAGTTTAGACTTTTTAGAACTAATAGGTTTAATTGCTTCCCTGTGGATTCGATCCCTACTTCCCTAGCTATATTAGTTAGAGTGGTTAGGTTTATTTTTGATAGGTGTGCGATAGCCTCATCAANGATAGGTGTGCGATAGTCTCATCATATAACCTGCGTATATATTCGTATAATTTTTATATTTTTATTGAAAATTATGTTCAATAAAGGTATTAAATAAAAAGAAATTAACAAAAATATAGTAAATAATAAAGTTTTGGTTAAAAGTATTATTTGGGTTCTTAAATAGTATTTTTATGATTAAAAATATTTTTAAAAAACTTCTAAAAATAGTTTTTTTTAAGGTTTCCTAAATTGCTTAGGAGTGTTTATGGGCCCCACCAAGATCCTACTTTGAGGCCTATAAATACCCTACAAAACCTAAAATTCCAAAATTTTACTGATCATACTAGTCAATTAGGATTCCATAAGTTTAGAGAAAAAAAAAACACTTTTAGATCCGAAAAAAAAAATTTAAGAAAGAAAGTCAGAATTTCGAAGAAGAAAAAAAAATATTTTGGAGCCTCGGGATCCGCGCCCAGCCGGACCCTGCCGCAGCAGCAGCCAGCCGGTCGCCGTGCGCCACCAGCCGGCCACCACTGCCGGACCTCCTCCCTAATTTTTGGTATATTTCGGCCTTTTATAAAAAAGAAAAAAAATTCTACTTCTTTATTTTTGATTCAATCTTACAAATTTATGATTATAATTGTGTTTAATCATGTTTTTATAAGTTTAATCATGTTTTGATATAAGTATGATCGAATTGTTTTAAGGCGTGAATTAATTTTGTTGTTCATGAAGTTATAAATTAGGGTTTGAGAAATTTATAAAGTTATGATTTTTATGAATTTTATGTTCTAAACTTCGATAGTATGATCATAAATTATTGTTGGGTAAATTTATTATGTTGTTATTAAGTTTAGATTGATTTTTAAGGGTTTTAGACTTGTTTTATAAAGTTGTCAAAATTTTATAATCATGAATTTGAGTTGAATAAATATTATAAACATGTTTAATCATATGAAAAATTATTCTAAAGCCTAGATTGATTTCATAAACATGTTAGTAGATTGTAGAAGTGTTTTGACATGAAATCATGATGTTTTCATAAGTTTTTCATGACTTTAAAGTATAGAAATAAATCTGAAATTTTAATAAAAACAAGTTAAATTGAGTTTAAAGTGCCCAAATTGCACTAGTATGATCATACATCAATTCTATGATAATATATATAAATTTTAGTATGTTTTATGATGTTTAAGAGTGGTTTTAAGCATGTTTAACATGCTGCCCAGATTTTACAAATTAATTAAATAGCCTTTTAAAGTATGTAAATAGCATAAATTGATCATGTAAGGTAATACATTATATGATCGATTTGTGTCATTTTCGGAAGTTTTCAAGGAGTTTTGATAAGTTTAGATTGTTGTCCACTTTTCTAAAGTGGCATGAAAATTTTATTAAAGTTTTATTAAGTTTAATTAAGTCCCGAAAACAAAGAAGAATTGCAATAGAGAAGAAAATTGAAGTATGGAATTGAATAGAGACCAAATAAGGAATGTTTTGGACAAAGTTTTCAAATTTAGAAGTTGGTTAAGGTTGTTGTAGAATTTAGTCAACAAGGTTTTTAATTTAGTTCGGTTTTCCTTGTGTAGGAGACTTTGATTTAGCCCATTTCTAAAGTTGTGGCGGAGCACAGCTATTTTACAAGATAGATAAGTACTAAAGGCAAACATAGGAGTTTAGAATGCATGCTTGAGAAATTCTTGTTCATACGAGTCTTGTATGCTTGTTTTGGATCATGAATTTATGCGCATGACAAGTTGTTAGTATCATGCTTTAATGTTTAATGGAATTCCATGTTAAATAGAAAATTAATTTTCATGAGCTTGAATTGGAATGTTTTGATCAGTGTAGTTTGGCCAACAGTTTTATGAATAAAGGAAGAAGATAATTTTTAAAGTTGATTAGATATTTAATCAACAAGAAAGGTAGTAGTGAATCTGTTCACATGATTAATAAAAGTAATGAGCAATTATTTATGCATATAATACCACTCACAGTTTAATGTGTGGTCAAAAAGAAAGTAAGTTGTTAGCCACTCACAATTAATGTGTGGTACAGGAGGTTCAGTTTAATTAAAGGACTCGCTTAAGTTAATTTGGAATCACCTTAAAGTAAAGATAATGAATATGGTTGCTTGTTTGTATGCATATCTTTCTGTGATGTTGCATGAGAGTCATAACAATGTTAAACCTGTTAAATCACGTAAAGTGTAAGAGGATTCGCACCAAAACTCTTGGAACGTATATACCTTGAGTATGAACAAAGGGGGGAGTCATATGGAACAGTGATCTATGACTTCTAATTGGAGTACAAGACGTTGTACTCTTTTATATTATAAATGCGCTGGATATCCGTCACCTCGTGTGACATAGGTAATACCTTCTTGGAGTTGCTCCCAAGTTGGTGCCCAATAGGGCGATTTTAAAGGAAAGGAAACCCGTTCGATGCCGAATCCAAAAGTTAAATATAATAATAATTTTATTGAGTCCATGTACAGGTAAGAAGGTTGTCAAAGGTAAGTTGAGTGCATGTTTTATTTCTTATTGTATTTGCATAGTCTTTAGTAGTTATGTACTCAGCTTTGCTGACTGTTTGCTTTGTGTGCATGGCTTTGTCTTGGACTTGGCCCTACGATGACCCACTTGTGGTGAGTAGTTGTCTAGNTGTGGTGAGTAGATGTCTAGTAAAAGGAAAGCTGCAGGTACAAGTGGGCATAAGTCATTTCATGATGGGATGGAGTGAGAGCGCTTGATGTGGTTGTAGTTTTACCTTATTTCAATTGCTTTCTGAGACTAACGTTTGTTTGATTATTTGGGATTTTGAAAGACTTCTGATTATTAATTTCGTTTTGGTTTTAAAGGGCCATTAATATGGTTCCGAAGTGTAATAAATTTAAAGTTGATTTTATTTTAAAGTTGTTTGAAGTTTAGTTTTAAATTGTTTTGGTTTTAAAGACTTCCGTTGTAGTACTTTGATAAAAGCCTTAGCCGTTATCACGGCGGCGGTAATACTTTGGTTTTTCCATATATAGTAGTTTAATATATATTATATCTGCTAGTTTAACATGTTTTCCGAAAAAATTAGGAAGTAGAAAGTTAAGGAAAATCCAGGGTGTTACATCAACACTCTAAAAACTGGCATGAACGAGCTTCAAGACGAGTCCATTGGCATTTATGATGAAGGGATGACTGACATGAAGAACTTGGTGAAGGAGGCATGTGAACTCTGCTATCGCCATAGTAAGGACAAAGTGGATTACTCTTATTTTGAGCGTCGTCTTGATTACGTTAGCAGGGTCTTTTTGGCCAAGCACAACAATGACGACCCTCCTTCTTCCTTTGAATCAACTTCTATTGGAGGAGGAAGAGGAAGAGTATGATCCCCCTGTTGCTCAGGCTGAGAGCAAGGCGCTAGGCGAGCAGAGTGCCACTCCCAGTGAAGTTGTGACTATAGCTGATAGTCCATCACATGGTGCCCCTGTCCCCCCTTCATCTTAATTTATTCCTTTGTAATTTTTGTACTCTTCGAAGCCTTACTTCTTGTAAAGAGTTTGTAGAAATTAATAATATAACTCTTCTTTTAACTTATCATGGCGTTCTTTTATTTATTATTTTTTTTTTTTTGTACTTAATATTTTAATCAACTACCTTATTCATATGAGGGCGCTAAAGTTTTTTGTTTGGATGATTTTGACTTTAAAAGAGTCAGAGTCAAAATCACCTATAATGATTGCCCCAACTTTAGCGCCTTATATGCGAATAAAGGAGCTCTGAAGTTGGTAAGGTTTACACAAAATTTATTGTTGATTTTTACTCTGTCTCTAAGGGACAGTGTAAAAAATCAACTACTTTGATTGCCCCTAAACCTTATCAAGTTCAAGCTATTACTTGTCAATCGTTTCTTCTTTTAATAACCCAAGGCGCCATCGTTATTCTTGCCCATGACATCTTAGGAAATCATGGAAGTGTTTTAGTTTGTGATTACTTTGTTGAATGATTTTTTAGATGTCTCCCATTAAGCGTCTTTTAGGATCTCGAAAATGCGCAGGCATGCTTTTGTCGCCAATTGTAATAGCCTCAGCGTTTGAACGCCATTTGAGGTCTTGTGATAATTTCCCCAACGTTGGACGCAATTTGGGGTCTTATTATATGGTTGTCTCAGCGTTTAAACGCCATTTTGAGGTCTTATAGGATTATTGCCCCAGCGTTGAACGCCATTTGGGGTCTTATTATATGGTTGCCTCAGCGTTTAAACGTTATTTTGAGGTCTTATAGGATTATTGGCCCAGCGTTGAACGCCATTTAGGGTCTTATTATATGGTTGCCTCAGCGTTTAGACGCCATTTTGAGGTCTTATAGGATTATTGCCCTAGCGTTGAACGCCATTTAGGGTCTTATTATATGGTTGCCTCAGCGTTTAAACGCCATTTTGAGGTCTTATAGGATTATTGCCCCAGCATTGAACGCCATTTGGGGTCTTATTATATGGTTGCCTCAGCGTTTAAATGCCATTTTGAGGTCTTATAGGATTATTTCCCCAGCGTTGAACGCCATCTGGGGTCTTATTAGATAATTGCCCCAATCTCCTTATTATACTCATAGGGAGATACATAAGGGGCGACCTCCCTTTTCCTCTTAAACTTGTTGTTATCCTCCTTTCTAGCTGGGGCGATAGACCAGGTCTCAGCCCTCCGTTCTTTCTTTTGGGGATACCATCTCGCCTGTCCTCAAACTCGTCTTTTATTTTCGTGGTGGAGCAAAGTTATGTTGCATGAATGAAGGATTCTGCGTCTTTTAAGGCAGCTTTGAGGTCCCTGATATCCTTTCGAACAATATCAAATTTCAACGTTTCTTCCCTCAATCCCCGAAAGAAACAATCAAACGCCACATTTTCATTTAAACTTAGAATTTGTAGGGCTTCCAAGTTAAATCGTTGTACATAATTCCTCAAGGTTTCGGAATGCCCTTGTGAAATTCTGCCTAGATGCATGCTGGTCTTGTTTTCTTGCTTATTTTCCATGAAGCGATGGCAAAAGAGAATGCTCAGCTCCATGAAGCTATTTATGGAATTATCAGGTAAACTCCCAAACCATTTTTGTGCCACCCCCTTTAAGGCAGCTGGGAAGTGCTTGCACTAAGTCGCAACATCCGCTCCTTGTAGCAGCATGGCATGCTTGAATGTGGTGACATGGTCGTCGGGGTCAGATGTGCCATCAAAGGCCTCGATGATTGGTGGCTTGACTTTGTATGCCCTTGGTGCTGCCATGATCACCAGAGAGAACGGCATTTTCCATGATATTACCGCACTCTCGTTCTGGGGGACATATTGCTGAGTGGGTTTCCTCCTAACCCTCTGTAGATCCTCGCCTTCTTCATCAGAAGGTTGAGCCTCTAGCACCTGGCGAGCTTCCTCTTGATTTCTTTCCTTTCTGGGCGTTCTTTTGAAAATTTCCCCCCTTCTGGCACCGAATGGGGTTTTGGTTCTAGCCAGGATTCGCCGACATATTTCTCTCCTTTTGGCACTCGCTTGTTTGCTAGGTGTTGTCTCTGGCTGCGTATCCTTCATTGTTTTCTTTACTTGGTCCTCCACAGCCCTAACTATGGTGTGCTGGAAGCGAGACAAGATGGCGTGCAGCTGGTCCATGGTTACCATTTGTCCATTGGCTGCTTTTGACTGCTCTGGTACTCTTGTCTGATTAGGTTAGCTACCATCTCTTAAGTTTTCATCTGAATCCATGAATTGATTATTGCCTGCCATTACTCTGTGTCTCCCCTCATAAGGCGCTAAATGTTGTATGAATACAAATGATCACAAGTTTACAACTTAAAGGATTCTTAATTAAAGAGATCACACAGTAATGCTACAGACAAGGCTTTGACTTGTTGGCTTGGCGTTGAGAATGGGCGTTCAAGCTGGCAAGTGTGAAGGGTGGCGTGGTCCCTGGTGTGCCTGGCGAGCAAAGTGGGTCTGGCGAGCAAAGGTTCAACGCCTTGAGGTACCTGCAAAAAGGAATAAATCCTTGGTGGATTTATCCCCCTCCGATGCTTAAGTAAGTAACTGTTTATATAATCTTAGAGAGA
The DNA here is from genome assembly GCA_016808085.1 of Suaeda aralocaspica. NCBI lineage: Eukaryota > Viridiplantae > Streptophyta > Magnoliopsida > Caryophyllales > Amaranthaceae > Suaeda > Suaeda aralocaspica. Next base: position 7,185,363 of record PYUH01000036.1, read on the forward strand.
GAGAGAGAGAGAGCACAATAAATGCTTGTAATAAATGTCAATTAAATGCCTTTGTTCTGGTATTTCATGGGTATTTATACTAGTGAAGGTACACTATTTTGCCCCTTGTACGGTAGAGAACTATTCTCCTCTTTCCTTTGATAGGGAGGTTTGGAGGATTACCCGGCGTGTAATGGGGGCTTCCTCCCCCCACTTGGCTTTCTGCCTTATCTGGTGAGTTTTATGAAAGACACGTGTCTTTCATCCGTCGCCCCATATTTTGTCACACAGATTAAGGTAAAGCTTTAATCTGGACCGTTAGATGGGTGCATAACAGATACAATTATTGTTTCACTGTCTAACCGTTTTTTTAATTTGGTAAAGACAAGCATTTATGTTGGTATGCAGTAAAGACAATCATTGATGAATTTTGTGTACTTATTTTCCCCTTTTACTACGTACCTTAACTATGAGTATTGTATATGTATACATTTTTATGCAAAATAGCATGCTACTAACCTTTCTTATTTTGTTAATGAGAAGGAATAATTAAACACATTTTTATTGTGTTGGTCATGAGGTCTAAACATAACATATTGAGCTTTAAGAATATTTATTATCACATGTATTTCAATGATTTATGGGTACCTTAGCGATAGAACTTTGGGTTGACAACATAATTAACCTGAATTCGATTCCTCATGGGCTTACTTTTTAAGTGAGGTAGTGCACATCTAAATAACGCCACGTAGGAGCACAATCGATACCAATATAGAGGTGCCACATGGTGGATTGTTTTAAAAGGCGCCTTGCGTTTTAATGTATAGTAGTTGATTTTATAACCCTATTTATTAAGCCTATTATGAACCAGTGATACGGGATAGAAAATGGAAACAATGATGAGAAGAGAAGTGGCAAAATAATTTATTGGGTTGTAATCATGTAGCAGGATGCTTTATGTAGTTGTACCCTATCTTTGTTACGTAGAATAGATATTTATACTTACAATTTATTTTTATACTGAAGGAGTTTTATATGCAAGCAATATGTGCTTCACATGTTAAGGTAGATATTGAGTTTTTCATAATATGTCAAGTGTTAGCTTTTGAGTAGGTATGTAAGTTGTTCATTGAGATAAATGTGAGCTATCAATAATTGCTTTAATTATATTGTTCTAATTTATCCTCCTCAACAACAATGTACGCTTGAGAAGGAGTTCAATGGAGGTAACAAGATGGCTGATATTAGTAACTACTGCAATATTGTCTTCACAAAAGCAATGATTAACTTTGTATAAGACCAGATATATAAGGACCTGGTGGATTTCAGTGACTAGAAGTGCAATTTTCCGAGAGTAATACTATCATTATGTTTGACTAGAGAAAGTCTTCAATGCTAACTGTTAGATATGACGAACAAGGTTTTTTTTTTATAAATAAAGCCAAAAGCAAAAAGGTGTGGGGTTATGCTTTTGCTTTCTTTCTTGTGTTTTTCTAAGTTGTGCCCCTAAGTTTTTTAGTTTTCTAAGGCGTGTCCCAATATTATTTTTCTTCTCACTTGTACCCCTAAACTTATCTTTTTAATCAGCTATACTCCTCAAGGTTATTCTTCGAAACAACCTTAGGTAACAGCTTTTCTCTCTCCTCATACCCTTCTTCTTCCTCAAATGTTAATCTATCTCTATCTCCCTTCTTCCTCATTCTTTTATATTCTTCAAATCCCACTGCAATCTGCAACATCATGTTCTTATTTGCTGCTACTAGTGGAAGCTAAGCAGATCATAACATAATGAAATCTAATAATGGTGGTAATCTATGTTGTTTATTGAATGAATAATTTGAATTGATTTTTGGTTGAATGATTTGAGTTTGGGGGGGGGGGGGGGTTTTTGTGAGTGG
>PYUH01000036.1:7188620-7241094 GCA_016808085.1 Suaeda aralocaspica
GGGGGGGGGGGGTGTTTTTGTGAGTGGCTTGAGGTTTTGGGGCAGAGGTGAAGTGGAGTGATGATGTGCAGTGGTGGAGGTAATGGGAGGCTTGTGAAAAGAGATGTAAGGAGGAAGAAGAAGACATGCCCATGAGTACTTAATGAATTAGTTAACGAAAAAATTTAACGGAGTGGGTATAGCTGATTAAAATAGATAAGTTTAGGGGGACAAGTGAGAAGAAAAAAAATTTTGGGGCACACCTTGGAAAACTAAAATCTTAAGGGAATAACTTAGAAAAATCCTTCTTTCTTTTATTTTTCTTTGTACTTCATTTTGTTCTCTTTTGACTCTAAGCTCCACTTTGTTTCATTTTAAAGATGTGGGGCACACATTTTTGTAAGGAGGGTTAGTGTTATGTTCAATGTTGGAACTTGAAAAAAAGTGTTGGACGCTAAAGAGTAAATGAAAGAAAGAAATGAAAGTGTGTATAATAAGACTTGAATACATGACCTAGTAGAATACAATTACTAATTTAACCAACTTAGTTACTTTTTTCTTCTATAATTTATTATACATTTAATACGATTTAATGAAAATTTCAAGCCTTGTAGGGGCGGACGCCCCTCTCGGCAACCCCCCTCCGGCTCTGCCAATGGTTATGTTGATATGATGTTGAGTATATGTGGTATAATGTATATTGTGATATGAAATAGCTCATGTACAGTTGGATATAAAGGGTGTTTTCAAAGCTATAAATAGAAACAAAATTGATAGAGAATGAGTTGGTGTGTCATGGCAATTAGGACCACTGACTTGAAAACACTAATTTGGTGCAACCGGGGTGCATATTATATTCGCCGACTTGTTAGCAAATGTTAACACACCACATTCACATAAGGGGACTAGAGTAAAGTTTTGGAGTCATGTAAACTTATGCACAAAATAAAGAGGAATGTGTTTTAGCTATATGTGAGACAATAAACAATGGTGTTTTTTCATGGTGTGGTAAAATATTCATAGCAATATATATGGCTCAACAAGGAATATATAAGACTTGAAAAGGCTCTAAACTATAAGATGAACACATAAAGAGATTAGAAGAGGAAGTGGAAGAGAAATAACATAACTCTCAAGGCACGCCAAGAGATTGGAATCACAAAGGTTGTGACATTTGTTATTGAACAAAGCTTATTCCACAACCAGATTGTGGCATACACACATGATACATGTACCACACTTAAGTAGCGCAGCTAATAAAAGTAAGTAACAAAAACAACCAACTCTACAACCAGGTTATGGCGTAGAAAGATGTACCACACTTAACTTATGGTACTTATGATTCCAAGCAAAAAGGCTATTATAACATGGTCCACTCCTCATTTATAATATGATATTTATACATGAGTAATCGTAAATTTGTGACATGATGTTTTATACTCATATATAATACGATATTTATACATGAGTAGCATTATTGATTTGTTGATATTATGTTTTTTATTATATTAATTTTCCAATACGAAATTAAAAAAAAAAAAAAACTGACCAAAAGTTTTGAGCTCCACAACTATATCAAAATTACCAAATACCTAATAGTTAGACGCTATTATTTTGATCTAAAATTAAACAAAACTGAATTGAATTAAAAAAATAAGTGCAAAAGAACACGGCGGTAGTGAGTAGTGACCCATCACCGCTTTCTTAGACAATACGGTTCATTGCCATGATAGGTAGATATAGATCGGTTCATAATAAGTGGATAAACACCGTTTTATTTTATAAAACAAAATCTTAGTCAACAAAAAAAAAAAAAAAAAACAAATCCACGACTCCTACTATAAGATTCTTCTACACCCTTCACAATCTTTCCCTCTTCAACCCAAACGCAAACTCCTCTTATCTCCTTCTCTCTCTCTTCAAACACAACACCCAAAACCTCCAAATTTCAACCTTTTTCAACTCAATCACTTATGTTTTCCTTAATTAATCGAGGATTCGTTTGATTTTCCTACTCAATTTCGAATTCAGTTAAAAAAAGGGGATTTATCGATTTATTTTTCTCTCAACAATTCAAAAATATATAATTAGGGTTTTGTACAATTTTATAATGTTCATATTCTCCTTGTCCAATCCTCTTTGTGTTACTGTTTCTTCGATTCTTCTTTGCAATAATCTTCGTGTTTTTGGTCCTGGTTTGAATCCTTTTGCTCCTTACAACATGGCTAATTACTTCACTTCTTCTCGTTAAATTTCGATAAATAATTTCTCGCGTTTTTGTTGAAACCCTAATTTTTGTTGTGTCTTGTTTCTAAAGATTTGATTTTGAAGTATTGGGTCTGAAAAATCATGTAAAATAGTCGATAATTATAATCTGAGGTGTATTGAATTTTCAATCTTTGAAGTTGGAAGTTTGATTGATTGAAAAAAGATAAAGAAAAAGGTGTTTTATTGATTTGTGGTTGATTGTTTGGGGAGAAATCGAAAGAGTTTCTGGTGTTGAAGGGGATATTTTAATCATGTTGATTGCTCCTCAAGGGGAGGAGTTGGGGTTTCCTCGGCGACGGTTGATGAGGAAGCGGTCGATTCGGTCGGGTTTTGATACCGATGATAGGGGTTGGACTCCGCTCCATATCGGTGCTCGGAAAGGTGACCTTAAGGAGGTACAAAATCTTATTGCCTAGTATTTATTTTCATCTTTGATATTAATTGCATTGTGCTATTATTTAGTTTGGATATTGTGGTTGCAGTTATTCGCATGCTTGTTGAAAATCACTTCAGGGATAGGTTATTAGGTTGTTTATGTTTACTCTGTATAGGAATTTACTGAGTTAAGAATTGTTTGCTACTCTTAATTAATTTTAGGGGCGCGTGTGGACTTCGCTTTACTATATGGTTTCTTGAATTTGTATTTTTTGCTGTGTTAGCTGTTTCATGTATTAAAAATAACTGTTCTCAGATGAATCTTCGAACGGATATTCGCGTGCTATTTCTCGAATTGTTCCTCGTAATTTGAAATTTGAAGGCATTAGTATTATGTAGGATATACTGAAATATCTGTGTTGTTGATCTTAACATTAAGTTGTGGTTTGCCAGAGTGCAATTATTAAGTTGTGGCCTTGATGCAATTATAATGTTTCAAATTATGTGTATATATGATGTATATATGTGATAGTGATAACTTGAGAGCTTCTTATTTTCTATAAGATTGCAACCTTTTTATCTCTAAAAAGCGTTTTGAGGAAATTTTTTTTAAGGAAGATATTTGGGGAAATAAGGGATTATTCGGTGGGTGGAATGATTGAATGGAATGGGAAATTGGTCCCTGGTTCCCTTTAGTTGGTGCGTGTTTTTGTGGTTTTTTCTCTTATCATCCGCTGTTTTGTTATTGAGATTGCACATATTTCATGTTGCACCATGTGACTTGGAATCCACATTCTTCACTTCTTCACCTTCACCCTCATTGACTACTACCGGAAACACCATACTATATTTCCCCTTTCCCCCTTTAGGATGCCCACCATACCCTAACATTATCCTCCAAGAACTGCCACTGTGCTACATCATGTCACCTTCATCTCCAGTGCCAAAATCCGAAACTGCTACTTCCACCCCTGCCAACCTGGAAATCATGATCCCTTCACCTACGAGACAATTAGCACATCATGATGAAACCTTTTATAAGCTTGATGACACATTCAGGCAACCACCTTAGAAGCCCATTATTCTTCAACTTGCTACCAACTCAGCAACTTGTATAGTCATGCCTCTCCTTTAAAAACTCATATATTGACCACTTGTACTCAATAATTATCCATCAAAACTACAGCCATTTCCAAAAAAGGGAAATAAAGAGATAGTGAAGTGAGAAGTAAGCAAAAATACTAACCATCAGTTTAAGACCTTAAGCATGATTTTTGGCTCTAAATGGTCAAATTAACCATTAAAAGCTATAGATCTCAAGGTTTGAAGGTTATACCGCCACAAGCTATTTCTATAGTTTTAAACAATTTTGATGGTGATGGTTTGGCTGCAGTGTTGCAGTGTCGTGGGGAAAGCTATAAGTGGAGGAAGGTTAAAGTGTCCTCTGCAGTGTGGAAGGACGAGTAATGGAGAGTGTTATTGGATTTTAAGGTAGAAAGAAGTGTATTGTGACTTGTGTAAATCTCAAGGTAAAACTCCTTTTGGTTATAATATTTTTCAAGTAGTAAGTCTTTTGATTCTTGCTGTCTTTAGGTACAAAGTAGCTAATGTTGGGCACTCTCAATTCTAGGAGTAAAGTGAAAGATAGTAAAACATTACTGATTTGTCTCTGCTTCCTATCTATCATGACTTACTAGTACTAGAATTAGCTCGTCCTCATCATCTTCCCCATCAATCAGAGAAATTTAGGACTCATTACTTTTTCATTTTTATTTAAATTTGAAAATCAGAGATGGATCTTCGCACGTGAATCAGGATTCTATGTTTTACGTTTACTTGAGCCACACAAGATATAACAAAACTGTGATGTTTTAGGTTTACTGCTTGGTACTAGTGCCTATATGCTTGTCTCATCCTTAGAATTTGTGTGTATGCTTCCATCGAATTGGTATTGCACATCATTACTACAATGGTATGGTATGTCCATGATCCTGAACCTGAACCTTTTCATTTCAATTGTGGATGTTCCTATTTAGGAACAGCTCCTAAAGATCTCCTTCCCTTGGTAAAAGACTAAATGATAACTCGTAGGCTCCTAGCAAAGTAGCAATTTGTGATGATTATTAATGAAATTTAGGTATTCTCATTGCTTCCACAATCCCTTGTACGATGTTTGATGTGTTACTTCATTCATTGACCAATTTATTATTATAAAATTACAACATAAACATTATTTTTTAAATTTGGTTTTATGTTTGGTGGAGACCAAATCTGTTTATTTTACCTGTTAATTATGCTTCTGCTTAAAAAGAGGACTGTTCTGACATACTGTATTTTAGTTGGATTACCACCACCACCACCCCTTTTGGAACTGAACTCTTTGTGGCGAATTTCAGGTTAAGCGATTGCTTAACGAGGGGATAGATTCGAATGTGGCTGCCTATGGTTCCAAATTACAAGGAGTCACACCTCTTCACCTTGCTGCTGAAGGAGGCCATCTCAAAGTCATGGACGTGCTACTTGAACGGGGTGCCAATATTGATTCTAGAACCAAGGGTCCCTGTCGTTGTAAGTATTATCATAAACTATATAGTACACACAATTTCTCTGTGTTGTCTAAATTAAGTTTCTTGAAGTCTTATTATGGTTTTTCCCGGGATTTCAGGGACTCCTCTTCATTTAGCTGCCAAAGAAAGAAATAGGGATGCAGTAAAATTTCTAGTTGAGAATGGTGCTTTCCTGCCTCCTGATATTAATGACACCCGGTTCAATCCACCAGTTCACTATTGCCCTGGTCTTGAATGGGCTTATGAGGAGCTCAAGCGTTTACAAGACAATTGTTCACCATCTTCTGGTGAGACATCATGCAGCTCTGATAACTGAAGTTGCCTAGCAGTCCAGCGTTCTTCACTCATCTTCCATGACCCAATTTTATCTTAGTCTTTGTTATGTTGACAATGTTTATGACCCAATTTTATGTCTTCTCAGGCCTTACATATGCTTGTGAGTTGTGATGATGCACCCCCTGGGAGCATGTGTCGCAATTAGTGTCTCAATATGGATAATGTGCCATTGCATTGCGTGTTTTGTTATGGATATTGTGATAATTGTTCAATGTATGTTATTGTGCAACTTTTTAAATAAATACGATCTTTCTATTTGTAATATTTTGTTGAAGTGCTCTTCTTGAGGCCTAATATGTTGGATATGTTCAATGATTTGGTATAAAATCACTACCCAAGAGTGTCTAGTATTGAGCTTAAAAGCTCAAGCCCATAAGAATTTTTAGTTGGTTTGTGAGAAAATCAACCTTAAAGTTCCAATATTCAACATGTTAATATGTTATGTTAACCTACTTACCTACCTTTATAATGTTCTCTCTAGCCCTGTAGGTGATAATATTTTATATTTAGGTTATAACTTGTTATATTTAGATCAAAAATTCTAAAATATACATAGTAGATGACTTGATGATGAGCTTATGTTAATTCCTTTTTTGCTTTCTATTTTTCCTTGGTAAAAATCATATTACACCCACTATATCATTAACATGACCTCTTTCTTCTTTACCGTCATCCTAATCAACGTCATTAAGAAATTAAGTCATTAACAAGACCTCTGCTAATAGAGCAGCTGATTGATTACCTAGTGACTATGATACAAAAGCTCGAGAATTCGAGATGCTTGAAGTGGTACCACGGGATCTTCAAGCTGTTTTATTAGAGGATTTCGGAGGCTTTGCTTGGCGTCGAGCTATACCGAGGATGACGGAGTAGCTAGGTCCTTAGTTCTAGTTATTACTTTGTTTTCCTTGTTTTGTTTTTGGTTTTCCTTTAGTTTGTGGTTTTCTTTTCTTCTTTGTCTGAATCCTATACTCTCGGTTTCTCACCAAATAAAATAAAATAAAATTAAATTAACAGAATCTCTGCTTCTTTACAATCATCACCATAAACCAGTTTGGTAAAAGCTTCATAGTGTAATTGATGATTAGTTTCAACATAGCTAATAGTATTATTTTGATATACTCATGCAATCAATGTTCAATTCCGAATCTCTTAGAGTTACAATTACTATAATCATAATCAAAATGATTGTTGATCGTCGTTGTTGTATTTTTAGCAACTTATAAGATCGATTGATCTATCAATCAATCAAAGCAATTGGGATTATATACACCCGGAGCATGTTGAGGAACATGCTCCGGGTACAAAACCTGTCGTTTCGTACATATGCAGCAACATTGCTATATATTGGTGACGTTTGTTTTCTTTTTTCTTTTTTTTTGACTTCATCCTTCTTTCTCATTCTCTCTCTTCTTTCTCTCAAAATCAAAACAATTATCTCTCTAATTTGAAACCTTAGAATTTTTAGCCTTCAATCATGACAGATTCAACAGAAAATTAACAACATACAATTCAAATCAACACAAAATCAGACGAAGATCTACAATAAATAATTAATGAAGATTTTACAGAAAATTGTAAGCTCTAATTTTTGTCAAATTTTTCATAATTTCTATTAATAAACGCTCAAAAACTTTCAATTATTGTTCTGAAATTTTGCATATATACTTCTGAAGATTCATAGAAGTTAAGAAAAAATGACTTAGTGTTCAGAAATTACATTTCTATATTAATATGTTTTCTTGTAGTCTTTTAATTATTTTTCTGAACATTTTCACACAAATTCTGAAATTCAGAAAAAATGAATTGTTGTTCAGAAAATACATTAATATGTTTTGTTATAATTTTCAGCTATGTTCTGAACTTTTCAAATGAATTTCTGAACGTTCAGAAAAACTGGCTTAAAGTTCAGTAATTCCATTTGCATATAATATGTTTTTCAGCTATATATTGAACTTTTGTATATGAAGTTCTGAACGTTCAGTAAAAATGACATAGTGTTCAGATTATTAGTTTTAATGTTTTCAATTTTTACAGATGATTCAAACCAAAAATTGTAAATGAAGCTGACAAATCTGAATTGTTGAATATAAAAGTGAACAACTATAAAGAAGTATCTGATCTGTATAACAAATATGGTTTTCGAAAATGTTTCAGCATCAGAAAAGATAAAGTGAGATTGCGTGCTGATGGAAGTTGGACAATAAGGAAGTTTTGCAAAACAATTCCAAAATATAAAAATCTGAACAACTAATGACATTTTCTGAACATCTAATTCAAAATGACTTAATGAGCAATGCATATGAGCAACAACTACTACAAAATGAACAACATCCATTAAGAAATGAACATCATGATAATTGTAATTCTGAACATTGTTTAATTGAATCTAAACATCAACAATTAAAAAATAAACAACAGCATAGAAGTCATGAACTACGTATATAAAATTATGAACGAGTAATGTCATTCTGAACATTGTTTAATTGTATTGCAATGTTTGTTAGATAACATCATATATAAAATTATGAAAAAGTAATGTCATTTTATAAACATTAAATTCGTAGCAAATTTAATGATGAGTAATGCAGCAAACATATCTGAACATCAGCTACTGAAAAGGAACATTACTTAGAAAAACATGAACATTAGTTACAAAAATCTGAATATTGCATAAAAAATCCTGAACATTACATAATGCACAGCGAGTGTTAGACACGCGCCTGGATGTACACTTCTCAATGTGCACCGGGTGCATATTAGAATTTGCGCAGTCGAAGCCATATAGTTTCATGCATAGATGTGGATATGAAAAACAAATATTACAAGATGAAAAGAATTTTTTTTTTCCCCAAACAAGAGTACTATTTATTCAGTGCCTCTGTGTACACATCGACATAAAATTTGCATCTGACTATTGTTAATTAGAATGTGCCCTTTAAATCAGAGTGTTCTCAAATGTTCCCCTTAATCAATCTAATTTTCTATGATTTGGCCCCCACCGTCAAGACCCCTATACAATTTTCTTGAAATTTGTTTAGTTTATCATTTATTGATTTTCCTCCATGTCTTTTTTAAAAAAAATAAAAATAAAAAATTATATATATATAATTTGAGTTTTTATGAGAACTTGACTATTTATGTATCCAAAAAAGTGAAGAAGAGTTAGAGGTGAAGGGCATAGCCTAAAAAATGAGGTTGGTTCATATATTACTTAGCCGATAGTACATAAGAAAAATTGTTTTGAAAAAAAAGAAGGTTTTGTGAATATTCAAACTAAAGACAAATTTATAATATTTTGAATCTTCTCATATTCAAACTTTAAAGCTAAACTACATTTTAAAGGATAGCTAAAAAGATTAAATGTCCAACTTGAAATTTCTAAAACCTTTTTTTTAAATAAACATAAATAAAACGCATATATTGAGTTAAGAACATTAAATCAGTCAAAATTATCATGACTCAATTAGGCCAAAATTCACCAAATATTTGGTAGCTCAAATGCATAAAAAGCAATGAGTAATTATGTAGGTTTGGCCACCCACCAAATATTGTACTAACCCAATCAACATGCTACTCTCTTTCTTTATGATTCAAAGTCAATTTCAAAACTTTAGCCTGCTTGGAGACACTTTTCATTTATTTTGCTCTACCTTTTTGATTTCTTGTACAAGTTGCCCCCCTCCTTTAATTGGTTCACAAAAACATGTACGTAGTATTTGTTTAACTTGCTCATTGAGAATAAATATAATATTTTAAAATAGGAAAGATGTAGAGAGAAAAATATTAAGGATTCCGTTTGTTTTGATAAATTACATGTTTCATGAAAATGATTTTCTAAGATAAATGATTTTTAATGGAAAACAAATTTACAAAAGAAGTTTATCTTTGTTTGTTTCGACAGAGGAAAATTAATAGGGAAAAATGAAATTGAAAGGAAAAGGAATAGAAAGATGTAAATAGAAGTGTAAGGATAAGGAATGAAGATGTGTCGTACCTTTCTTAACAAAAGAAAATGGTTTTATTTTTTAAAGAGAAGTTTTCCACCTTTAAGAAAATTAATTTTCATCCTTTACCAAAAAAAACAAAGGAAAATAGGAAAATGATGGAAAATCGTTTTCCAGAAATGTTTTCCTCCATAATAAACGGAGCCTAAGAGAATATATATATATATATATATATATATATATATAATATTAATAAAACATAAATTTGTAATAGAGAAAAATCTACTAAGTTGAAAACGTTGGTATTTTTTGAAAACAAGATGCTAATTAATCGTATTTATCTACTTGTATTATAAGATTAAAATAAAAATTTGTTGTGACTGAGATTCTAATCATATTTGTTAAGTTGTTTTTTAAGACTGACACAAGTCACAAGTCACTAGGTATATTTGTAATAAAAGATGTGAAAATATCATTCTAAAAAGAGTATTATACTTAAAATATTGCGTAAGTTCTAAGAAAAAAGTACTGAACGTTAAACCGAAGGAGTTTTCAGTTCAAATAGGAGACGTTGAACCGAAGGAGTTTTTATCAGAAGTAGTGAACGTTGAAATGAAGGAGTTTTCAGCAAAAATAACTTCAGTTCAGTAAAAATAAATTCAATTAAAAAAAAGTTGAGATCAGCAAAAAAATAAGTTTTGTTCATTTAAAATAAATTCGATTAGTTTAGCAAAAATCAGTTATAATTCTTTAAAAAATGTCTATTATTCTAGCAAAAATAAGTTCAGTTCAGCAAAAATAAGTTCACATTAGCAAAAAATAAGTTCAGATAAGTAATAAGTTGACGAGAATACGGCCTTGTTTACGCCTGGGGAATGTATGGAGATTACTTTATGACTAGCTGATTTGAATTGTGACCATAATTAGGGACTTCACCTTGTTTAGCTTTTAGGATATTAAATTACAATTCAAAGATAGTAAGTTAAGGAGCAGTCAATTATCATACTATATATTAAAAGGCGTTTTGGACTAAACGCGCCATGTAATCTCTTCACCTTTCACCTGCATAGCGCCACGTGTACAAGCTATTTCTAACTTTGTACCACGCATGCAACATATGATATAATATATCCAAAAGTATAATAGCAATAAATATTGAACTCATGACCTATCTTGCATAATCCAAGCCAATTATCAACTCACCCAAGCGTTTTAAATGTCCAATAGATTATTTTTAATATATATATTGTTCTCAAACAATACTTCTAAGTCTCTTCAATCCTCACCATAAATCCATAATTGTGTCATGTATGTAAGACACATAAGTTATATCCAATTATTCAACCAAAAATATAATGTTAACAAAACTTGAATCTAAGACCTATGTAAGGAAATTCAACACAATTACCATCTCAACTAGATGTTTTTGGTGACCTTTAAATATATTGTTGTAACAGTAAGCTTAAATTAACAATAACAAATAACTAACTAAGCTAAAAAATCAAACGTGACACATTAAGATAGCACCTTAATTGTCTTTCTCGTTGTTACATGTATATTAGACATGGTGTACGAGGCAACGACTGGGCGGGAAAACTAGTTTATAGTAAAACACAAGCGACTTAATAAGGTACTGACATATGTCACTTCCTCATTCGTTGGTATTTTAGTATTTAAAAAAAATCAAAAATTTTCACTCTTCTTTATACTTAATATAAAACTAAATAAAAAATAATAAAAATAAAAACACTTAACAAACTACTAATTGATACTATGTCAAAATATTACACAATTTATACATATCTTCTAATCCGTAACATTTACTATAAACATAGATTCTCTCTAAAAAAAAAGTCACTTTAACTATTAACTTTAAGAAAATATATGTGTTGATATTATTGCTATGATTGAAGTTTGAATCTCATATAAAATAGATTTGTCTTTATGTTGGAAAAACAAAACTTTGACAAGATAATGTATGCAAATAAACGTGTAATTTTTTTATTAACTTAACACACTTGAATTATGTACAAAAATGAACAAACTTGATTTTTTTTTAAAAAAAGGACTTGTATATGTGAGAAAGAACCAAATTTTAAAGTTGATTATTACTATTGCATGAGATTTTAATAGTTTAAAAAATAAAACTATTGCACGAAATCTCAATAATTTAAGTTTATTATTGTTGCTATCATACAGAATCTCAATATTTCAAATGTACTGTTAGGCCATATTCTATTGGACTGAAATTTTTGGCACTTAAATTCAATTCGGTCGATCTATATAGTTCAGCTCATCTCAATTATAATTATTAATTCATTTCAGTTTAGCTTTGCTCTTTCCAATTCAATCTAGTTCAGTTCAACTTAGCTCAACTCAACTACGTTTCAGTCCCAAAAAAACAGGGCCTTATTGCACGATATATCAATATTTTAAACTTGACTACTAATGTGTGGGAAATTAAAAGTCCATATAAAAAAAATTGCACGGGATCTCAAACGTTCAAATATATCATCATTATACATGATATAAATATAATTCAAGTGTAGAGAGTGAGGGGTAGCTCAAGTGGTAAAAGCTTTCCTCCCGACTCCAGGAGATCCTGGGATCGATTCTCATCCCCGCCCCTGTGGCTCCCTAGCACCAAAAAAAAAAATATATATATATAATTCAAGTGTACGTGCTATTATTGCACGGGATCTCAATGTGTTCAAATTAGCTATTATTTCACAAGATTTTAATAGCTCAATATAAAACTATTGCACATGATACTAGTAGATCGAGTTAAATAATCCTACGAACAATTGCATTATATTGAAAATATAATTGTAGAAGCTATATCAGTAGAAAGAGTATGCAATCTCATATTTTTGTTGTTTTTTCTACTTCTATTGGTAACGGTGATTTTTCTATAATTATTGCACGTGATATCAATATTTAATAAAAAAAAAACAATACTATTCGAAGAGATAATTATAAGAATTATAGAAGCTATTTTAATAAAAAGTACTCCGTACATGAAAACTCATACTTATAAAGTTATAAATGAGAACAACTTCAATTACAATTTGTTATTTCACTAATTTGAATGAAATAAAATTGATATATTTAATTTGATGATTTTAGTAGATATTAATTGATTTGTTCATACAATTTTTTTTTTGCAACAACAACTTTTTTTTTTGAAATAAATATTAATTCATTAATAAAGAGTCATACGACATCTACAATAGAGATCAAAACTAACAAATACAAATCAATCTTAATCGAATAATATTCAAATTGAACAAAACTACAATAATCATTGTATATAAGATCTGACAATGATGAATACCCTCTTCCACATCGATGTTCTATGCAGCCTTCAACGAGGGGGTCTTTCGATCTGTTGTAATTTTGAAACTGAGCAAAATTTGACCCGATTGATTATGTGGTAGAATCAACATCTGCTGCAACCCCATACAAATCTTCATTAACAAATTAAATCTTCCGCTAAAATTAAAACCCTAACCCCAAACTCTCACAAGGAGATAGATAAAACTCAAAATATGAGTAGATAAAAACCCAATATATGGGTAGTAAAACTCCCTATTAGGGAGAGAATGGAGATTTATTATTGACATAAACAAAAAACTGATGCAAAGAGGAAAAAGAGGGGCTTACCATCGGCCAAAAAGGCTGATGGTAGCCCCTAAATCTGAAAAACTAGGGTTTTAAAGAAAAAGAGAGAAGAAAAGAGGAGAAGGGAGGGGAGGGAGCGCTTATTGGAAGATTGAGTCTTGATTGCCTCTTTTGCAACAACTCCTTAGTTATACATTTGAATTGTTATAACTTTATTGCTAAATAATATTAGAATTTCAAGGCGTGTACCTCACAGGTATTATACTAGTTCATTGTATTGCTAGTGATATTTAATTAAGTTTTATTACCATGTTGTTGTTAACCAAAAAGTAATGAGCAGAAAGTATTTGTTTATTTAATTTGTATAAAATAATTTCGGTGATCTAAAAATATAGAATTATGAGCCGGAAATGAATAAATGATAATAAGTCACTGCTCTTGTCAACTTATTTTTGCTTATCTGAACTTACTTTTGCTTTACTGAAGTTATTTTTACTTTTATGAACATATTTTTACTGAATTGAACTTATTTTTGCTGAAATCATTAACAATTTTGTAAGGCGTGAAACTTTTTTGCTGAATTGGACTTAATTATTGATTTGAACTTATTTTTGTTGAACTGAACTTATTTTTGCTGAAAATAAGTAAAAATAAGATGAGGAGAACAAGCCTTAAATTGGAGATTATTAATGAGAGATATTGGATTATGAATTAAACATAAATCTGAATTAGGGACAATGAATTGTGTCTGAATAAACAACATGTAAATTTAGAAATGGAGATAAGGAATTATGAATAGCATATAATAGATAAACAAATAAATAAATAATTAAATAAATAAATAAAATGAAAAATGAATTAATTAATTAAAAAAATGAACAAAACAAAAAATAAAGGCATATAATGGATTCTAGTACAGAGATATTTAATAAAATTACAAACTAGAAATTTTAATAAGATAACTAGATTTTACCCATGTAATGAATTTTGTACTTGAGTTAGATAATTGAAAGGTGAATCCTAAATTGGCAATCATCATTTTTGGGTCGGTCTGATTACATGTTTTTATGTTAACCGGGTAAAATCCGAGCCATGCTCGACTATTTAAACATATACTTAAAAGATGAGTAGAAATAAAATATACAAATTTTTAATGTAATTTATTTAAAAATATTATATTGTATTTATAAATTACAATTAATCTATTTTAAAAATCTCATATAAATTAAAAATAAATACCCCATAGCAAAGTGCTAAATAGGTGGAAGTTAATCAGTTGGATTTAGGGAAAGTTGTAACAGACTCATAGTGATAGTTGATTTAGTATAGAATATAAATATGCTATGATAAGACGTGTTGTATGTACTCAGAGTGTTCTTATGTTAAATGAGCCTAAAAAATCATTCTTGAAGAATATTTGTATATAACCACATTTAAATTTCTAAATATTAAAAACAATCATCTAATGAAAAAATTATATTAAAGCTTGTTAAGGATTTCATCTAAAAATCATTGACTTCGTACAAGGTTCACGTCTCACAAACTTTTAGAGCTTTATAGTGCTTTTTCACTAATACAAGGATGACATAGGTTAAAATTGGTAAAACATTAGGGTGGCAATGAATCTTTTGGGCGAAAACCTTACAAGGTAGCCCAACAACTACCTCACATCAAGCATCAAAGACACATCCAAAAAATAAATTATATCGACTACATTTTTTTTTTCCTTAAAATATTGATCACAAAAAAAAAAATCAAATGATCAATCAATAATGAAAAAATCTTAATGTTGCAAGTATCCTAAAGTGCAGGTTACATTACGTATCACTTGTTCACTTATAGTTCCATTACAAGTCGTAATCAAAAATAAATTTTGCCTAAGGTAGCATACACCGTGAAGATGTATTCTTTTCATGGAATTGAGCGGGAATGGAACGAAATAGAATGGATTATAATGTATTATCGGGATTAGAATGAATTGAAATAGATTGTCGGGGTTAGAATGGATTTCTGGGATTGAATTGATTGTTGAGATTAGAATAGATTAAAATGATTTAATTAGAATGTATTGGATTGAATTAGGATTAGTTAATATTTGAATTAATTAGCCTTTACTGCAACAAATTGCAAAAATATATTACAATAATAAACTTGTAAGCGGCGTTATTAAAAACACTTTTTTGTTTGTGCTAGGGAGCCATAAATTGTTATTAAAAAATTGTTTTTAACAACACCACTTACAATTATTATTATATATATTGTTATTGTTATTGTTATCTAATCTGATACAAACAATATTAATGCAAGACATTCGTGCAAATCTTGCAGATGGAGTATGGCAAGATAGATGTGTGTGCAAAAAACTTGAGGTTCCAATATAATGATGATATGGAAGAGGAAGAATTATACGAAGATAATTGAAGCACTTCCATTATATATTCAACTACTTGTAATGGTAATCTAGATTATTATGTAGCAAAAATATATATATATATATTTAATATATTATTATATGTAGCAAAAAAAGAGAATTTGTTATGGAGATTATTATGTCGTTAAGATTTTAATTTTAAAGAGCTTGATCAAGACTTTAGTTGTCAGGAGTTTAATTAAGTTTTAATTTTCAAGAATGGATTTTTGTGATTAGAATTGATAAATGGATGACTAGAGAATGAAATGGAATAAAACGAGGTTGTAATTCCACGAAGACAACACTCCCTAAGTTATCCATTTCCTATTAATTTCCTTTGACTTTTAGTCAAATTACACGTACTTAAAGCCTATTTATTTCTGCTGCAAACAGTTGAACTGGACTTAAATTTTTATTATGGATTAATGATTTTTTATTATGAATTATTGATTTGTAACTATTGGTTATTGAATCTTTAACTATGGATTATTAATGATTTTTAACTATGGACTAATAACTTAAATAATAATTTTGATAAATCCACTAATCATTATTAAACAAAATCTTTTTTGTTATTGATAATTTTTTTTATGAAAAAAAATTAGTAATACATTTTTATATCTTTATTTATGGTAATCCATTTATATGGTATAATAATATTTTTGTGAATGATATTTCACTTATATTTTTGTTTTGTTTCCATATATATACATATGAAACAAAAAAAATAAAATTGGTTAATGTTTCAAAAATATATTATGAACAAATATATTACGAAGTATAAAGAAAAAAAATATTACGAATAAAATGATATATATATGAACAAATAATATTAAGAACAAATGAATTAGCAACATACTCTCATTGTTCCTAATTGTTTGATGCGTTTTGATTTGCACATATGTCAATGCACTTGTTTAACCTTAAATATCTTTTGTTGTGTATTTATAAAAATTATAATAATTGTATAATTATTAAAACAAATTAAACAAAATCTCATATAACTATATTATGTTTTAAATATTAAAAGTAATTTAAAAGATTTTCTATTTAGCAAAAAAAAAAAAGCTAAAATAATTTTAAGCCAAGTAAACATGTCCTTAAAGCTATAGTCACTTTTAAATATAAATGTGATGATTCTGAGAAGGAAGATGTTCTCTCCTAGTGACGTTGTGATCAAAACCAAATTTCACCTTTTCTTTGCATGCAAAAAGTATTTTCTCAACCATCCAATCAAAAATTAATAATTAAATTTCAAAAAATTCCAATACACTTGTACAGAAAAATAAAGTTAAAAAAAAAAAATACATTAAAAAGATCTTTCTAAAAGTTTAAATGGTTGAAATTAAAATGAGGCCTAGTCAACCTAGGCAAAACATGAACAGCTGCTACATTAAATCCATGAGGTGGTTCAACCACCCACATTTTTGGAGTTTTTCCAACTACATCTACCACAACAATATCACTTCCACCACCACACACTACGCACAACCTACCACCACGCGCCGCCATTTGTTTGGCGCCGCGTAGTTTCTCACTCTCTACCACATCAACCCACACATCTCTATTTTCATCATACCTTTTTACAACTCCCTTTGATTCATCCACTACATATACTATTTCCTCATCCATTGATGCGACGGGCCCACGCCACCCGTTGACCATTCCTTCTTTCATCTCTCCCCATGAGTTGTCCTTTGAGTGGTAGATGGCGCCTTGTTTGGCGGCATTTCCTTTTACATTAACCATGCATAGGCTGTCGCGCCAGCCCATGGCATCGACAGCCTCTCGGGAGAATCGTCCATCCTTTAACGGATGAAGTTTCTCCCATTTTCCTTGAACAACACCCCCAACTAGGTTAGGGTCCCACGTTTCCACGGACCGAGCAGTATCCGTGGAAAATTGGGACCCTACCCCACTTACTATATACAATGACCCATTAAGTGCCCCAGATGCACACCATCTCCGGGGCACAATGATTGGAGGACCATACCCCCAGTCCCGTGTTACAGGATCAAATAACACGGGACATGGCAAAGCCGGGGTAAGGTCCTGAGTAGTTCCCGCAACTACTGCCAGCCTGTCACCAACAGTGACAGATTGGACAGGTAGATCACGGGAAATAAAAGGCTGGTGCCGAAGAAGGAGAGATAAATTCGGCGGGGGTGGGAGGTGCTCCCATTGGATAGTAATGGGATCAAAGCTAAACAAAGAAATATTTGTAAGAAACTGTTGTTGCAGATCCCAATCATTGTTAGGAGTTAAAAGAGTATAAAGACAGTAATATGGTGGGAAAAGTGGGGTGTATATTAAGCTACGCCATAAATGACAAACTGAGTAAACTTTTGTAGGTGGAATTTTGCACAAAATTAAGTGTGCTATATGATCTGGAAGCCCCGGAATTAGTTCTTGTTCTTGTTTATCTTTATTTTGGTGATCATAAAATTCGGAGACGATAATGTTATCATCTTCATTAAAGAAAGGGTTGTGGGGACTTCCATAGTAGGAAAGCTTTGAGGTTTTATGGGACATTAGAGAGTTTTTTTTAGGTGAAGAAAATTATAAGGAAAAGAAGCAAATGAGATGGGGTTGTGAGAAGGGATATATACGTGTGGTTGAGAAAGGAAGAGGAAAGGATAGTGGAAATTGGGAGTTTTGGGTTTTTATTGGTATGATACGACAAGAGCTTACTTAACTACTACTTGCCTTGTTCTTTTGCCCTTTAACTTTATTCAATCCAGTTGTTTCACTTGTTTGGAACGGATATCTTGAATTTTGAAAACTTTAATCAGAATCTCACTTGAAAGTTAAGACCTTATATTCTTCGTTCCAATATAATCGCAAAACATTTTATTTTAGCATTATTTTTAATCATTTATATGATTAACTATTGTATTCAATTCATATGGAAGACTACGGTTATACGATCTCGATATGTACTATAACAATACTTGAGATATTCACAAATTACGTTATATATCAACAAGTGTGAAATGAAAAGTGTTGCAGTTATATTAAAATAAATAAAACTATTCCTTACAAAAATATATACACCCACTTGTCAAATTTGGTATCATGCATACATATTTAGGCTCTGTTCTCTTCACGGGATTTGGCTGGAATGGAATGGATTGGATTAGAATGGAATGGAATGGATGGGATTAGAATGGATTGCCGGGATTATTATTATTATTATTATTATTATTATTATTATTATTATCATTACTTATTAATATTTTGTAACAATGGTAATTATTTTTTAACATTGAAATTATTATTATTATTATTATTATTATTATTTCCAAATAAAAAAAATTGCCTGTTGATTTCAGCTTAATTTCAGTTTGATGCCATAAATGGAAGAAACGTATCAATTGGCTATAATTGTGGCAACATGCACTTTACATAATTTCATTCGATTAGACAAGTTAGGGATTCCAATTTCTCATGGTCCCCAAAATATTGAACGTGTAGCTGATTTAGATTTCACTAATCCGACATGAACAATGTTAATGCAAGACATTCGTGCAAATATTGCAGATGAAATATGACAAGATGTATGTGCTGGAAATATGAGGTTCCAAGATGATGATGATATAGAGGAGGAAGAAATATACGAGGATAATTGAAACACTTCTTTATCTATTTGTAAGGATATTGTATCTACAGTAAATTATTATGTAACAAAAATGTAGTAACAAAAAAAAAAAGCAAATTTGTTATGAACACTATTGTGTCGTCAAGATTTAAATTTTCAAGAATATATTGTCGGGATTAGAATGGATTAGAATGGATTGTCGGGATTAGAATGGATTGGAATGGATGACCCGAGAATGGAATTGAATGGAATGGAATGGAATGGATCGGGATTGGAATCCCGTGAAGAGAACAGAGCCTTAGTATTTGTTTGGTTGCCTAAAAATAATGGGGTCGAAATTCATGGAAAGGTAATTAGAGCATCTCTAATAGCTGAGATAAATGAGTAGCTTGCAAATAGAAACTCTCAAACTACAACTTCAACCATTAGAGAACAAAAAACCTTGTAACTTTTTTGAGCTACAAGGTTTTAGGCCCCATTTATTTTAATTTAACTTTTGTTTCTCACTTTAATTATGGAGTAAATACATATTAAAAAATGTAATTGAATTATGAATTGAGTTAAATATTATGTGGGTTCTTTTCTAAGCTACAAATATTAGGTCACCTCCATTCAAGGGTAACCCGTAACCACATTATTTCTTTTTTCTTACCTCATTCATACACGTCACTTTCCATTAATTATATCACCCACACTCCCTATTTCACAATTTTATACCCACATTCATCATCTTGCTCATTACGTACCTTATCTCTCTTATTTTTCCATACCCCAATCACCCTTTCTCTCTTCTGCTTTTCATACCCACCAATTCCCCCCCCCCCCCTAAATCAAATGGGAGGGTTTCCCATTATTTCCCAAATTTGGATCACACATATCGAATGGTGAGTACCTTCCCCAACACTCTTTTTCTCAAATGGGACCTTGATTTATAATTAGATATCGTGGAAGACTGTAACTTGCAAACCTTGTAGCTTAGAAATATGATGTGGCAAACAAAGTTACAAGGTTTATAACTCACCATTGTGGATGTTCTTAAGTTAGTTATTTGGTTAGCATTAAAAATTAAAAATGAAGAAAGTTTTATAGGATTTTATTTCCCATATAAATCAAACAGGTCTAAGAGTATGAGTTAATGGAGTTAAAATTTCTTTTACCCTTTGTACTTCCAAAGTATAAATTCAGGGGTTTTACATGTATTGACGATTGACCGAAGATTGAGGTTTGCTTTGTTGGCCATGGTGTCAATGTTGGCTAAAGAGCTCTAGTTGATGTTATTGTATTTTTGTGTTGTGATGCTTTGACTATGAGATGTTTGCAACTCATTTTCCTTACCTGGCCTATATATAGTTAATAGGAAAGACACATCAAGTGATTGAGTGTTGGACCTAGGATTGACTCCTTCCCATGCTTATGTTGAGTTTTGTGGAGTCATTGGAGCTATTCGATCGGGAGAGGTTTGATTGATGAAACAATTCTCCAAATCTAAACTATTTAGGAGAGGTTTAGATATACTAGAGAGATAATCTCATTCCTCATTTTTGATTGGCTTGTGTTGAGTAAATCCCAAAAAAATATAGATGCGGAACTATAGTCTTTTAACTTTAGTTTCCTTCAATTAACTGCGATTTTTGTTCCTTGCTTTTAGTTATTGTTAGTTGTAGTTGATAGTTTTAGTTGAACTCACTCAAGAACCCCCCTCCCCTTCTAAAAAAAAATTTAAAAAAAAAAAAAAAAAAAAAAAACCTTTATCAAGGATTCAAGGTAGATAGCATTAATTAAGGTACATTGTTTGCTACCCAAGTTTGATACCCTCCTTGTCCTACACTACACGACAGTTTTATTTGGTAAAAAGGCCTAAAACCTTTTCATTAATATCTGGTAGTATGTACAAAGTTGCCACCATTATTAAGTTTGGGATTGTTGCAATACGTGAAGGGGATATGATATTAGCACTCTTTATATTAATATTGGCACTTCCACTATAAAAATAAAATTTCATGAGTTTTACTAACAATGAGGAGTGCCAATATTAATCGTATGAGTGCCAATACCAGCTTCCTACAAGAAGTATGTACTAAAGAAATATAATTAGTATTTGATTACTGATTTATAATTTAAATTTGAAATTTATACTTTTCCCGTCTTATAAATCTTGCTACATTTTCCATGAAATATTTGAATAACAACATAAAAGGAAAGATAGGGGAGACAAATGGGATGAATTGAAGGAAACGGAACACAGAAATTGGAGTTCCATTTTTCCGACAAAACTCTCCACCCTTATTAAAGGGGTCTTTATTGAAAGTGGAGAAACAAATTCTTATTTGAACTTATTGGTAATTATTGATACTTATTTTTAATTATTATTATTATTATTATTACTATTGTTTCTCCATTTTTTTTAAATGACTTACCCTTAATATATTTTTTTTATTTCTTACCCACAATATTTTATAAATAAAGACATGTAATAATAATAATAACCAACATAAGATTTTTGTCCAAAAAAAGCCCTTTTATTGCAAAATAAGGGAAACAAAAACTTTTTATTAATACTTACTTGAACATAGCCTAAGCTGAAATGTGTTTAATTCACGAACATTACTTTGTATGAGTGCAAATCAAAAGTTTGTTAATACTTACAGAGTATTACCTAATTGAATTGAATGAAATTAAAGTGTATGGTGACTGGAAAATATGTGGGTAATAGCGTGTTATGTTATAAGCCTCTTTTTTACCTTTTCTTTTTTCCTTTGATTTTTAATCTATTTTATGCTCGTTCAGTTCGATTGCAGTTCGATCCAGCTTAGCTATTGCACTTCCTCCAATTTTTTTAGTTGCTACGTTTGTCTTTTGGTAATTGTTGAGACATTACTTTAAGTGTTTATACCTCAAATTTTATGTCGTACTAAACAAATTATAATATTTGTTTTATTTGAAAAGTAGACAATATCACGAATTAAACAAATGTAGAACGAAAGAGAGACAATACATAATTAAATTGTGTCAATTTTTGAATATATTTAATATTCAATTCATTTAATTTTTACGAGTATTTTTTAACGGGTAATTTATTTTATTTTTAAACTAGCTCAAATAAGTATAAAATATTGTAGTCTTAATTAATCATACAATGATTTTCATTACCTCCGTATCATATTAGTCGCAACGGTTTGACATTTTTTTTTTTTACTTTATATTAAATCGTTGTAACTAATATAATACAATGATAATTTAATTTAATTTTTTTTACTGTTAGAAAGTCATAAAGGTGAGAAAAAAAAATTAACCATTTAATGTACGCCTCGGGTTTATAATACATTAGACGAGGAGAACGTGCTAGAAAGGTCGAAAGCATGTCCATGACGTGAATACTTTCCAAAGTTTATTGCAGCCTTTCATGTATTGTTCTTTACTTTTACCAATTTTTTCTGTAAAATTGAGTACTTTTCTTCCTTTTGTTTTGTTGCCTTTTTATTTTAATTTTTTTGACAACAACTCCACGTAAAGCAAAAGCTGGCATGAGTGACTTTTGTCTGTCTGTCTGACTGATGAGCACTGAGCATTCATTTAAAAAAGGTTTCTGTTTTTTTTTTTTTTTTTTGGTGAAAAAAAAAAAAAAGGGAAAAAAAAAAAGGTTTTTTCTTTNAAAAGAAAAGGTTTTTTCTTTGGTAACCATATTTTTCGAAAATTTAAGGTGTATTCATTATTATTATTGTTAAGAGTACCTAAATCAATTTTTAATAAATCAAAGTAGGTTAATTTATCTAATCCCTCCTCCATTTCCAGCTTCTCGAGCAAGAGAGCTTGTCTCAGACCGATGATGTAATCACTTGCAATTATAAGAAAATTTTTCAATCATACATATGTAGGGATGGGAAGGGGGTCACAACGACACCCACAATGTCACACACAAGACAACCAACTAAGAACTCTAATCAATTAGCCCAACTAATTCATCAATATCAATATACCAATAAAACCAAAGTGTGAACAACAATAAACAAAGCAAACAAACGGCAAAAACAATCAAACAACACACGAATTATACGTGGAAAAACCTTTTCGGTGTGAAGAGTAAAAAAACCACGGGACCTCTTGAGGAGTCCACCCTTAAACTTCTCTTATTGATAATTGAGGGTAAAAATAAACCCAAATCAGTCTACACAAGGTTCATAAACACCCACTAACAAATTCCAAACAATAAGAGATAAATTGAGAGCAAAAGGTGTAGAAATCACCCAAAAACACCAGGTCTGTCCAGGGATGATTCTGACCAAACTGGAGCTCAAACGAACGATCCAACCGTCCAAAATGAAGCCCTTGATGTCAGAAACAAGCTGTCAAAATTTCAAGGCGATCCAACAGTTTAATTTCCGACAATTGACAGTTTTGTGAAGGTTGTCCCGAAAAAACCGAAAACCTAGAACCCTCTTTCTCTCTTGTGTTTCTTGTAAAAATTATGCCCTATTTTGCTATATAATTTCAGCAAATATTGACCTCCAAAAAAGCTTTCTTAACAAGCCACAAAATAAACCCAAAAGTTGGACTTAAAACAATAAGTAAAATGTATTACAAACGGCTCATTCATTAAGACCAAAATAATGAAACATTTTACTAATACTTGGGCTGGACCCACAACAACATTAAAGTAACCCTCATTGTTAATTGCAATTTAGGTTCATAGATTAAATACATTGAATTTGATTGATTTCAAATTAACAAAGATGTTGATTGGTAGATTCATAAGGAGCTTAACAAATTTGGACTTAAGGGTCTGATTACTTCAGTTTAAAATCCGTTCAACTCAGTTCAGTTCAATTTAGCTCTTCTCTTATTTTGCTTTTCATTAGTCCTTCATAAAAAAATTTCAATTCAGTTCAGCTCCAATCAGTTCAGTTCAGTCTAGCTGTTTTCAATTGAAGTAAACAAACCCTAAATGAAATCAACTAAATTGAACTTAAAAAAATATGTCCAAAACAACAATTTTCTTAATGGCTACAATTCATTTTTTACTACCTTTAAAGTAAGGTTGTTGATCACTATCTTTAGTTGTTACTCCGTAATTGCTACCTTAAAATAATTTTTGGTATGTTGTTAGATAATTAATTCTATAAACATTTGAATAAGGCGAATACCTAACCTAACATGTAAATCCAACAAAGACGTAACATTGATATCAATTATTGGCTTGATCATCTAATGAACATAAAGAATCGACGCAAACTATTGCAATGTTGGAGTTAATTTTCTAAGTCCATATGAAAGCAAAATATAACTTTTGGGATGCAACTAGACTTTGTTATTGGTCAAGTTGGTGCAAGTCGCTTTTAAGGGTTGATAACTTGTCAGTTTAATACTTTAATACGACACCTAGGGTTTGTTTACTTCAACTGAAAATAACCGAACTGAATTGAATTGATTGGAGCTGAATTGAACTGAAAGTTTTTATTAAAGATTAATGACTAGCAAAATAAAGAAGAACTAAACTGAACTGAAATGAACGGAACTGAACTGAATTGGTTTTAAGCTGAAGTAAACAGACCCGTAGTTTCATAGTGAGTCTTCAATGAAAGGATTATTATATATATAATATTAAAAAAAAAACGCGTGAGCTGTTAATAAGAAACTATGCATACGCATCTATAGATATAATTATCTTTTCAAACATTTATTTTACAAAAGTTATTGAGTTAGGCATGTTCTTTTGGACTGAAACGAAGCTGAATGAAATTGAACTGAATTAGCTGAACTAAACTGAAGTGGACTGAAATGAAGTAGTAATTATAATGGAGATCAGGTGAACTAAACTGAACTTGACTGAATTGAACTGAACTGAACTGAATAGAGCTGAATTGAACTAAAATGCCAAAATTTAAGTCCAAAAAAAAAGACCTTAGTGCTTTAACCTTATAATAATGTTGTCCAATAATATATATTTTTTAAAATCCTATTAACTCGAGTCCAATCGTTTAACCATCGAACTACCTAGTTGTAAATACACTATACAAATTTATTAACTCAAAAGGCGACATAAATCCCCACTTCCTTTGGATAAGCGGAATGAAGTTATCAACAGTTTTTTTTTTTTTTTTTTTTTTTTTTTTTTTTTTTGTTTAGTTTAAAATGAGAGTAGCTAGCTTTTGGCATAATTTAGTTTATAGTACCTCCGTTTCCTATTAGTTGTAACAATTAGATATTATTTGTGAGATATAAAATATTCAATTGTTGCGATTAACTAGAAACAGAGGTAGTAAAATGGTTATGTTATACATAACTTTTAAAGTTAAGTATAAGCATTTAATATATTTTCACAATGGACAATAATTTGTATCTGTAAATAAAATTACACTTTTGCTTGTATCTGAGAAGAATATTTCTAAATTAATAATATGGAAGCTTAATCGGGGAAATATATTACAATTTTTCTTATATGACCGATTGTTATAAACATCTCCAAATTGGATCAGTTTCATCTCAAAGAATACGTTCTTGGGCCACAAAAATCCTACCTAATGGAGTGGTGACAAAACCTTATACTTTTCATTACAAAACCAATAAATCAGTAAAAGATAAATAATTTTGTGAAAGAGTTTTTGGATCTGCATCGGTGTAATTAATGCTTGAATTGAAAAATTAATTTTATTTATAGCACCTTACACATATCCTTAGGGCTATTATTGACATTTTCCTTTTTAAAAATTTAAATTACTTTTTAGTTCGTTTTTGTTTGATACATTTAGAATATCGACACTATTCATAAGTTCAAAGAATCATTTAAATTACTACTAACATATAAAACATAATATAATTATGGGGGTCATGTTTAATTTACTTTAATAAGTACGTTATTAATATGCAATTATTATAATTTTTACATATATATATAACAAAAAATATTTAAAATCAAAAAAATATATTAACATATGTGGAACTAAAAAAAAAAAAAATTAGAAAAGAGGTTAGTTCACATTAATTGCAGAAAGGCGGTTTTTTGGCATTTAATTTTATTGGTGAGTTGTTTGGTTGGCACTCCGTACATGTGAACTGTTAAATGGTAGCATGCCTTCTGATTCACAGGATTAAAAAAGGAAAGGAAAAACATAGGGGGTGATTCCTTGATTTTATATTATTTCTAAAAGCCAAAAGGTATTCTTGGACTCTTGCTAATTGGAAGTTAGAACTTGGAATCGTTACCTGAATAATACTCCAACTAAATTCCGGAAGAATATATGTGGGACCCTCTTCTCGTTAAGTCATCTTCTTTTTTATTAAAATATATGGAGTACTAAGGGAATGTTTACTTTATCTGAATTAAACTGAGTTGAATTGAATTGAGTTGAATTGAACTGAACTGATTGGAGTTGAATTAAAAGTTTTTATGAAGAATTAATGAGTAGCAAAATAAAAGAAGAGTTAAACTGAACTGAACTGCACAGAGCTGAACTGAACTGAACTAAATTAAAGTGTCAAAAATTTAAGTCCAAAGAACAGGACCTAAATTGAATTGAACTTATTGAAATTTACTATTCTTTATATTAGTTAATTAAAATGAATATAATATGTTAGTTTAAGGATCATTGTAATGCATTAAATTAATTGAAAATAGGCTAAAAAGAAGAGGACATTTAGAGGCCTTCTTTTGACATATTTTCAAAAAAAAAAAAAAAGTTCAGTTTAATTAATCAAAAATCACAATAAAAAACTTAGTTAAGATTGTTAAATATATGATCAGATCAGTATAAATAAGTTCATTTCAGCAAAAATAAATTTAAATTGTCTAAACAAATTGAGAAGAACAAAACCTTAACATATCATAGTCGTATCAGTTCATACTTCATATTAATCCCTCGGTTATTGTTTTTACTTGCTACATTTACTTTTTCGCATCTCCTAAAACGCAACTTATAAAATTAATATCTCAAGTTTGGTATAATAAAAAATTACAAAAATTATATTTTTGGAAATTATACATTGAAACGAATCAAATAAGATCCCGTGTCGTTAATTGATTATGTTTTTCGTTACGTATTAAACACCAAAGTGAGTCAAAGTTACAATGTGAATAGTGTCAAAAATTCTAATGTAGTAACTAAAAAAAGACCGGCGAAGTAATTTAGTTCATTTAACCCATTTCTTATCAAAAGGATAGAGTCTTCTGTAACTATTTTAATTCTTTTTTTTTTTACTACGTATATAAAATGAAATAATATAGTCTTAAGTCATAACTCATAATTCTACTTGCTTTGATGTAACTCCCAAAACCTTGTTATGTCATGTATGACTCTATGATGTGAATTTTCGTGATTAAATAAAAACTCACAAGGATAGAAACTCAGTCTTGAATGTTTAAAGGCTATGCCACCCAAGTTCTCAACTTAGCTTTGATTAATTAGTCTTGGTTAAAGCTTAAGGCTTAAGCACCCTCAGTCACTAATCAACCTACACGAGCTTGAAAGACGAACCACCCACTCGTAATTCACATGTGATATTTGTTTTTGACGCAAACAATAAAAATGAAACAACCAATATTTATTCATTTGTCGATAATTTAAACCTTTTCTACTTTTATTAATGAAAACAAAGGATAATTAATAGGCAAACAAACCTTGCCCTTAGGTCTAAATTAAGAAGATAAAAAAAAATAATAAAAATAAAGCACGTCTCATAAAAATCCAAAACGTACTTGGACTCCAAGTAAAACAAATCGAATTAAAAACTGATTTCCACAGACGAGTGCAAAACAGGATAAAATAGTATTTTCCGTATTTTGGGCCTGTTTACTTCAACTTAAAATCAGTTCAGATCAGTTCAGTTCAGCTCTTCTTTTATTTTGCTACTCATTAATCTTTCATAAAAAAAACTTTCAGTTCAATTCAATTCAGTTTAGTTCAGTTCAGCTATTTTCAGCTGAAGTAAACAGGCCCTTTGTGTAGTTTTGAATTATTTTTCCCGAAAAGTAGATTCAACAAGGCTTTCAACACATATTCACGCACTTTCCAACGCATACCTATACTAAAAGATAAGCCACTCGCATTGTAGCTTGCCAATTTTCATGATGTGGACTTCTCTCGCTCATTAAATTAAATTTGAATCTAACGTTTTCCGCTAGACCGCTAATCATAAAATATATTAAAAGGCGTTGCTGTCAAAAAAATAAAAATACATGTTAATGAATGTGACACATGCCACACTTTACAAGAGTCTCATGCACAAGGTTATCATCTCGAATACATACAAACTATAAAGCTATTAGAAATTAAATTCATGACAAGAATAATACAGTCTTGTAATTATATGGTATGAGCTTTTAATTTTTGGCGCTTAGGCCCTGTTCTCCTCGTCTTATTTTTACTTATTTTCAGCAAAAATAAGTTCAGTTCAGCAAAAAAAAGTTCAGATCAGTAAAAATAAGTTCAGTTCAGCAAAAATAAGTCCAGATCAGCAAAAATAAGTTCAGTTCAGCAAAAATAAGTTCAGATCAGCAAAAATAAGTTCAGTTCAGCAAAAATAAGTTCAGTTCAGCAAAAATAAGTCCAGTTCAGCAAAAATAAGTTTAGTTCAAAAAAACAAAAATCTATATGTATTATGCAAATTAATTTGTACATGGATATTTATATGTGCACATCTTTTTAAATGAGAAATTATGGTATAAAAACAGTAGAATAATTTTGAAAATATTTAGGTAGCATTTTCGAAGAGAATATGTATTGCATGGAAATAATATATAAAAAAATATTTACATATTATTTTATATTTTTGATGGAAAATTGGAAATATATTATTTTATATGAAAATAAATATATGTTAATATAGATATATGATAATATTATAATACATGGAAACTATATGATACTAAAAAGAAGATAAAATATTGTGCATTCCTTTATCCATAAGATTCTTGAAATTTGAGGGAAAAAGTCTGATTATATATAATTTAGAGATTATAATAAATCAATTATTTTCACCTAAATAAAATTCAATTATAGTATATAATTGCCCTATAATTTTTAATTAGTATAAAACAAATTCAACAAAAATAAGTTCAGTTCAGTAAAAATAAGTTCAGTTGAGCAAAAATAAGTTCAGATCAGCAAAAATAAGTTCAATTCAGCAAAAATAAGTTCAGATTAGCAAAAATAAGGCGAGGAGAACAGGGCCTTATTCACTTACCTATGACATTGTTATTTTTATCTCAAGTCATTTATAGTTGTTTTGCTTTTTAATAAAGTCTTATTCACTTACAAGTTACAACCCATGCAGCCTAATTTCACACTAAACAAAAAACACATTATGAAAAACAAACAAAAACATATTTGATAGTTATAGTCAACCCGGGGCATTGCTCAGGCCAAAATTCTAGTTAATTAAATTTCAAAATCGTCTAACTTATAGCATCAATCTATCTATAACTATATACTAAAGCACACCAAAACTGATGTAGGCATGACATCAAGATTGCTTACTTGGCGAGTTGTGTTTTTTTTTCTCATTATTTTCATGTTTTTTTTTCCTTTAAACATATTAAATTTTAAAAAAACAATATCTTCAAATAAATTAAAAGTTTCATAGCTGTATGTTTAACTCAAATAATATTTTCAATTAAACACATTATCATAAACAGATTATATCTTTAACGATTACAACATATTTATTTTCTCATGCATTCTATATTTCAATCAAAAGCTTCCACTTTATATTTAAGTTATTTATAATGTCCATTTTATGCGGGCAATGATTAATCATAAAGTTATAATTGAATTTATATAGACGTTTGTTATAGTCGTGTATTGCACGGATGCTAATCTAGTCTAACTAAAAACCGATTTCCAAATTGACAGACGAACAGAAAACATGATAAAATAATATCTTCCGTATTTCACGTATTTTTGAATTATTTTTCTAGGAATGTATAATTAATAAGGTTTCCAACACATATTCACACGACTTCCAACTCAAAACCAATTGTCAAAGAAAAATCGCCAAAGTTAGACTATTGCACAGCTGTGAAACTGGAATTCGATCTTTAGAAGTTTCAAGAAACGTCCAACATTGAATCTTTTAACCAATAAACCTTCAAGAACATAATCCTCCATTATTGTAGACAAAGTGTGACTAAAAACACAAAAAAAAAACACAAACACTTAAAAGCAATATAAAGCATAAAATGAGAAAATCTCCACAATTAAAATAGGAAAAAAAACCCATAGACAAAAATATTGAGAACTCGGATGTGAATGACATCCTCATATCCACATTATTCTATGCAGATAAACGATGGTGAAAGGGATGAAAGTCCGAGAGGTAAAGTTTTCATAACTTATGGGCCTATTGTTTTAAGGAAAATAATATACATAACTCTTTTTAAGAAGACTAAAATGGAAATGTTAATTCACATGTAAAATTTAGTAGATCGGCATATGTGTGATTTTGTCATGAAATTTCTAAATTATTTCCATTATAATTTATGTATTTAATGCTTTAGGGTTACATACATTGTTTCCCTTGTTTGAAACTTATTTTTTGTTCAACCACTTAACGAAATTTAATGGGTTGTTGACTAACAACTTTCCTTGAGAATTTAAATTCCATGGGAACTGATTTCTCTTGTCGATTCCCTAATAACTTAATTAATTTGTTTGATTGACATCATAGGATATTGTATTTCCAAGGAAATATAACTAAGGGGAAGGGGGGAAGTTGGTGAATTATTTCCTATACTTCATACTTTCATAGGAATATTTACTTAATCCTAAAATTTACCAACAATCAAACAAGCTCCAAGTACTTGTTTGGTTGCCCTCAATTACCATAGAAATTCACAAATCCCATAATTTGTTGGTAGGGAGAATTGTTTAGTTGCCCTCAATTCATCAATATGTAGGAATTGTAGAATTCCTGGAAATTTCAAATACCTACAAAATGGGGGAATTAAAAAGCCACCCACCCTTGGTGATTGGAAATTCCGAAGACTTTACAATTTCCATATGCCAAACAAACAAAATTATGACCAATTCCTAGGATTTGTATAAGCTAAGGTTATTATATTCCTGTGTTTTTTAAATGTTTGTAGGAATTCAGTTCCATTGACAACCAAACGAGCACAAAGATTCACGATATCTCTTTCAACGTCAACTTAACTATCATCTTATTTATTATTTTTAATTTTTTCGAGAAATGAAAACACTTAATACCAACTAAGATTTTTCAGGGAGAGTAAGAGAGTATTTAAATGTCATCGTGACTTGTGAGAAGGGGTATCTATTGTCATTTTCTTTGAGATTTTTAAAATTTTTTTTTGCATTTTCCTTTGACTAAATGGACAACTTATCAAATTAAACTGTTAGTACGCTGATTTGAAGTTTCTAGACATGAGATTACTGGTATCTTTATAATTTTCACTTTTTCATTCTCTACCCGAATATTACATCAAATCAAAAGTAATTTTAGGATATTTATTGCCATTTATTTCTAAGATGTATACAAATCATGCCGTTATCGCATAAAAACCGAGCATTTTAAAGCGCTTTTGGTCATCGGCGTCAAAGTTTATCTGTATGAGCTTAGATATCCTTTTAAAACCTTAACTAGACTAATTTTATGACATCAGAAATGAAAAAATGCAAAACAAAATCACAATCAAGTGCCAAATGAAAAGGTCTAGAATACAATGGTAACAAAAAATCCCCAAAACAAAAAAATAATATAACAAAAAAATGACTTTTTTTTTAATTAGATTAAATATCGACTATAACTCGTTATACCATAAGCGGCTATGGTACAATCACATTACATCATTACATTTGTTTTATATCAAGGACGATTATATTATATCAATGACTTATTCTGATATACCAAAAGTGCTATGAAATATTGAGAATGAGAGTATAGATACTTAAGATAATATTGTATTTGTATTATTCAAGTGTATGTACTCCACAGTAGGAGCCCTTTATATACATAACTACCTTGTAATTCCCTAAGAAAATTGAATAAGGATAAGTCACAATGATGAAAGGAGGAATAAAATCATAATTTACAAGAATTGAAAGGTCATAAGTGACAATGATGAAAGGAGGAATAAAACCATAATTTACAAGAGGATTTACATAGGACACTTATGAGAATTTTATAATGAGAATTAACATATGGGGAATATGGACATCCACCATTATGAAAGGAATCAAAGGATTATAACAATGCAAAAAGATAATTCTTTTACATCAATGAACTTTATATTTCTTTTATCCAAAAGATTGAGGAGTCGTTTGGTTGGGGGGTATTCATCAAAGTGATCCCTATTCCATTGATGGCGTTTGTTATACCACTTTTGCCATTCTCATCACCTCCAAATTCTTCCGTCCTAACACTTTCCATTATCTATCCCTCTATCTTTTGTATATCCTTTCCCACCTTCCACATAAACACCCAACACCACCCCTCAATCACCCACGAACCGAACCCCCCCCACCCGAACCCATTGCACCACCCCCTCAACCACCTACGAATCGCCCCCCCGAAACTCTAACCACCCACGAACACCCCTCCCCCCCCCCCCCCCCAAACCCTAACCCCCTAAAATACCCTAAAACCCCCTCCCCAAAAAACCCTCCCCCCCNCTCTAACCACCTAAAATACCCTAAACACCCCTTCTCAAAACAACCTTCGCACCGCCAAAACCACCTCCACCACCCAAGTAACATCTCCAATCCCCTGGCCGCCCCTCCCACTCCCTTCGCCGCCCTTCAAAAACCATCAAATCACCCTCCACGAAACCCTAGGTTTAATGTGAAGGGATGCTAGTGCCATTGAGGGTGGTTGGGGGGGGGGGGTTATTTAGGGCGGCAAAGGGAATGGGAGGGGCGGTGAGGGGTAGCGACGAGGATGGAGGAGTATCAGGGGTAGTTAGGGTTTTGGCGGTGTCGGGGAGGCGATGAGGAGAGCCGGCGAGGGGGGGGGGTTGTTTTCATAATGTTAGTGTGGTGGCAAACAACCTATTAATTCTTTTCCTTTCCCTTTCTTAGTCCCTTTTCATTAACCCTTCACAAACCAAACGACCCTTAATTGTGATTCTTTTAACATATCAAATGATGATTTTGTCATTATATCATTAGTTTAATCAAATCTACCAACCCATTTGTTTGAGAGCTATCATTCAATATTGTCACGTAAAAGAAATATGAGTTGTATGAGATTTGAACTCATGATCTCAAAGTTAAACATTAATAGGTTAACTGTTGAGCTATGACATGTTATATGTCTCTTTATAGCAATAAATAAATAAATAAATCATATGCAATGGATCAATACGTATAAAATGATATATATATGTATGTAATATGTTTGTTTATTTATTTATTTATTTTTCATTTTTAGTCAGTTCTGTATTTGCATGTTCTTTTTAAGTTCCATTGACGGGTTGCATTGAATTTTTCTATCTGGTTTGGTGCTACCACTCCTATGATATATAGTCAGTTTATACCTTAATTTAATATGAGAACTTCTGCTAACTTAGCCTACTGGAAATTCAGAAAATTGCAGTTGTTATATACACATCTTAATTGCTTTTGTTTTCTGTCTTCCGGGAGGATATCGTGGACTGTAAGAATTTGATGTATATTCTTTTCATTTTTTGGGGGGTCATATAGTTTATGCATGTATATTATCAAACATGAACTACAATGGAATTTTGATGCTTATATGTAATTGTTATTATAAATGGTAATTGTAATGAAAATTAGTACTTTAATACACATAATGATAATGAGAATTAAATTAGTAAATTAGATATATAGCCCTTCTAACCAGGATTTTACCTTATCTTACCTCCTCTACAATTACATAAAGATCTGACGGAGGGGAACATTCAATAAAGATATCGTCGACAACTAGATTACCCATATTAGCAATAATCCAATAAGTTGCTCAATTGATTTCCTTCATGGTTGTTTAGTTGATCAATGGACACAGTGAAACGATTGGAATAAAGAGCGTATTTCTTGTACCAAATTCTGAATCTTCCAAAGTTGTTTAAATATACCTTTAACACAGTTTATAACAACGAGATTGTCGCCTTCGATCTCTAGATGAGTAAAACCCTTGCCCTACTGCAAAGGCAAATCATTCCTAAGAGCAATAATTTCAGCTAAGGGTGGAGAAGTCTTCCCTAAATTACAAGCACAAGCAGCCAAGCATATGCCAAGGGCCCAAGGGAATCACGAATGATGAAAACTGCTGAAGCTAATGACACAATGGAGGGACCATCGACGTTTAGTTTAATCAAAGAAACTGAAGGAGGGTGCCATGAAACGAAGAGAGAAGTTGGAGGAAGAGTAGTGGTGTAAGGAGTATTTGCGGATAAAATAGAATCAACTTATAAGCGACTAAGCCATTCCTTAGATAAATAAATAGCCCAAAATATAATACTTAACCCATTGAATAGACGAACTTAAACAATATTGGATTTATGCTCCTTCCAAATAGACTAAAGAATGAAAATGACCTTAGGCAACATGTGATTTTGTAACTGAGCATGCATATTAGTAATACTATTTAAATTCATGCTAAGATTAAGAAGCTGATGGATTTTGTATACATATATAATCTGCAATCATTGTATAGCTTAACTTTTTTTTTTTTTACATCTAATGTGCTGTGTTATCAATAATAGGTGCTGCATTTTCTTCCATGTGGTGTGCTAGGATCGATTATGCTGCCAAATTTGAAGTAGCTTGTGCTGCACTTTTTTGATGCGCAACACAAGCTATATAGCTTCCGCTATGTTTTGTTAAGCGTAGCAAACATCATTTAACTTGTGATGCGCTTCATGAACGCATTGCATGCGCTAGATATAATTTAAAGTGGACAATGCCTTAATTTAAAACCTACATAATTTACTTCCTCCAACCATTTTTAGTTGTAACAATTCGTTTTTTACACTTATCACAAGGATTTTTTTCACAAATAATGTAGGGGTATAAACTATAAATTGTGGATTTGTGATCAAATTCTCAATTTTCATAGAGGAGTTGGGAAACGAGTATTAAAATGGGTATTCTGTAAGGTCTTACTTCAAATACGCTTCCAATTGGGCTCAAGTAACACTAGATGGGCTAGTTTTAGTTTGAACTTTTAAAACAAAAGGCCCAACATCCAGTACTAGTAAACTTAATTGTTTTGGGCCTTAAAGATCTAAAAAGTTATTTAGTAATTTAGAATTCCGGAAAACATTATATATTTATTTATTTATATTAATGGCTTGAAAACTAGGTTTAGTCTTATATGCAACAGGCCGCACAGTTACCAAATGGTGCGACACCCAAAAATTCTAGGGTTTAGAGAAACCTAGCCACCGTCGGAGTCGCCGCTGCCGTTTCTCCCTCTCATTTGCGTTCTTCTTTCTTCTCCCTTTCTTCTTCCTCTTTTCTTCTTCCTTTTTATGCGAATTCAACTGGCCAATTTGGGTTTGTGAATGAATCTAGCAACTACAACTTGATTATTCACTTCAACTATATTGAAGGTTTGGTGTTTAATGTGATTTCGAAATATTTTAGCGTCTTAAATCTCTATTATTTAATTCAACCTTTTGATACAAATTCTTAGTTTATTGTAGAATTAAGATTCTTATGGTATTAGATTTCTTATAAGTAACATTATTCTTAAATTTGTAAGTTTTATATTCATATTCCAAAAAAGTAACCTATATTATTAAAGTAAGTAACCATTGTGTCTGCAATTAGAATATGTAATCATTTTTATTCTGATAAGTAACCTCAATACAATTACTAATTGGTAACCATAAAGCTTTTAAAAAGTACCCACCATTGCCCATGACAAGTAACCATAGTATTACTAACTAGTAAATCATAATTATCCCTAAGTAACCATAACTCGTCTAAAACGTAACTATCATCGTTTGTAACCACGATTTCAATAACAAGTAACCTCAACTTAATAAGTAGTTAAGTAATCATCATTGCTTAGTCAAGTAACTATTAATATTCAAATAATAACCATGCATAATACTATATTAGTAATTAATATGAGTATTACTAATGATTCACCATCAATTTATTATTTAGTAACCATTATACTGTTAACTATTAACCACGATTTTTTAAAAAAGTAACCTATAAGTAAAACTCGATTTCGAATACTTAATTTATAATAAGCTCTATATTTGTAAAAAGTAACCATCACTAATTATTCAAATTTCAAATAACTAATTCATACAATTCAAATAATTAAAAACCATTGCAATTCACATACGTAAAAAGTTGTTTAAATAAGTTTATAATGTGAGTAACCATCATTATTCAAATAAGTAACCATCATTATTCAATTATATAGCTATTATTATTCTACAAAGTAACCATTACAAAATCCATAACAAAAAAACGATTTTCACATGCACAATTGCACCATTATTTAACGGTGCAAGCTGCTGCACAATACACACGCCCTAAAAACTATAAAAATACAAAAGGGCTAAATTTCTTTTTAATTTTTGTTTTCTTCATTTAAATTTACAAACTATACTAAGAAAAAAATAAAAAGGAAAAATGGACACGAACGATGTTATGGAAGAGCTGTTAACTGTTGAAGCTGAACTTCAAGATGTTCAAGGTTTATTTGTTAATTTCTCCAATTAATTGTTTAAATTCAAGTTTTTGAATTTTTTTAGTATAAAGTTTGCATGTATACATTTTATGTATAACATATATATGTATTGTGTAATGGGTAATTTATCAAATTGATAAAGATTCAATCTTTCTGTAAAAAACTTTACTGTAATCTCAGTGAATTTGAAGAATATTTAATTTTGGTTTCTGGGTATTTTTGATTTTGATTAATTAGCAATTTAGCAGCTTTAATTTTGAATGTTATATGTTTTGGACTTTTGGGTTATAATGCTGAGTACTGTATTAGTGTAGAATGGTTGTATACTTTTGATTGCTTGCAAATGGTGCATAAATTAAGATGTTAGCATTTTAAAAATTGATCTTTTAGAAATTTAGGTTATCAAAACATTAGTTTTAGCAACCTTTGATTGGGACCTAGCTTATATTTTGTGGAAGTATTTGAATATGTTTGGAGAATTTCTGATAATAATCAATCAAATGTAAGCTATGAGTTTGTTTTTTGTATACACAAATTAAGGTGTTGTAGCTATTGCATTGTTATTCAGAACTAATGAGAGATACATTGGTGTAACGAAGATCGAATTGACAACTCATAATCAATAAGGCTTTGGTATTTGAGTGACCAAAGCATTATGGGACTAAGGCTTTGATTGATTGATTGATATTTGAGTGACCAATATGAAGTACTATAGAATAGGTAAGTTAGTTGAGCAGATAATTGATGATGAATGGAGGAGTAAGGACTATGGAGTAGAAATTAATAGGATATCTTCATATCAATGATTTTGTGGAGATGGTGATGCAATAGAGTAGGAGGGCCTTAATTTGGCATCTCAAGCTCTTAGGTTGAGAATGTGTTCCTTAATTAACATTGTGGCAAGCCTTTTAGGGTACCGACTATTTTTAAGGCGAGATGCTGCTTGAAGAATCCTAGAGTTTTATATGGAGAATTTGAGTTTGAAAATGATTGAGTTTTACATTTTTTTTTTTAATTTTTTTTTGTAAAGAGGCTTTTGCATAGGTTACCGTGAGCAAGTGACCATAGAGTAAGGGACTTAAAGCTTGTAAGTAACTTGTTTATCAATACATTTTGACCTTCTATCATAATCCTATGTGACAAGTTTCAAAGTGAATAATTA
Source organism: Suaeda aralocaspica (assembly GCA_016808085.1). Lineage (NCBI taxonomy): Eukaryota > Viridiplantae > Streptophyta > Magnoliopsida > Caryophyllales > Amaranthaceae > Suaeda > Suaeda aralocaspica. The sequence continues at coordinate 7,226,506 of PYUH01000036.1, forward strand.
TTTTGAAATATTGAGTGTATGCCTGATTGCCTGGTAATATATAACCTGTTTATTACATTGCTTTATGCAGAACAAATAAAAATTCTCCTTGATCAGCAAGAAAGTTTGTATGCCAGACAATCCTTACTAAAGACACTCCTTGAAGAGCGTGAAGAATCAAGTAACCACCATGATGGTGGCACCTCAACTGCTCCAGAAAATTGGTCAGGTTCCTTTGGGTGGGATTCTGAGGCTGATGATCTTCGCCTTAACATTTTTGGTATTTCTTCGTATCGAGCCAATCAACGAGAGGTAAATACCTTATTAACTTGTTTCTATTCTTAATGATAATGTAACTGCGTAATCTTGGTTTTCTGGTCCGACTGAAATAATTCGCAGCTTTTCACATAACGATTCTCTCCATTGGTGTTAGTATACTATTAATAATGGGGTATCATATGCAGATTACCTTTATTTAGCTTATAGCAGTGTACGTGAGGCCATGGAGATTGTACTCTAATGTTGCTCCTACTCTGTGAAATTTAACATTGCAATTGAGGATTTCTCACCGAGATCTTTGTATCTTGTCTGTTATGGCCTATACACGAAGTACTTGTTTGTTAGGTATGATTGGTTTATGTCACACTAACTGATCTTCTGGGTAACTATGAACTGTATTCTTTGACTATGTAAAGTCAGTGTATAATCAAGTGGGTTGTGGTCTTTTGAGTTGTAAGGAATATTAATTCTATAAATAAAGTCGACAAAATAGCTGACCCTAATGGGTCGTTTAACTCATTTTGGTACGACCATTAGATTAAACTTTGGCAGAAAACAACTTATCGAGTTTAATAAAATACCGCAGCAATGAATCAATTGTTCATTCCAGGCATTTTCTATTGATCTTCGGTTAAGAAAGCCAAATGCACCGTGTGCCGATCTCTATGGTTAAGAAAAGGAAGCTCCAAATGAGTTTGGAAACTCCATGTGTTTGTATATTAGACATAAGAGAAGGTTATTATGTAATGGTTGATGGTTAATTGAAAACAAGCTCTTTAAATTTCCCTACCTCAATGAAGCTAGAGCACTTTTTTAGAGGCACTAAGGTGTCTTAGTTGTTGATATTGGTGTGTGATAGACCTTTATGTGATGATGGTGATACTAACTTCATTTAAAGTGCATATTGATTTTTATAAACTTAATTTATTATTGCTTGTTAGCAATTTTCGTTGCAGTTGAAATTATGAATTTGATAGCTATAACCATTTAAAAATGCAAATATGGTTTAAGAAAAAGAAAGCTTTAACCTATTATTTTTAGCATATGTGAACTTTAAGTGATTATCTACATTCATAATTTACTGTAATACCAAACAATCCACTTATCTGTTGGGAGTTTGGTGAATCTGCTACACTAATCACCTAAATTATGTTTAAGTCTTGCACCCAAAACATGGAGATTAATATTAATTAAAATGATCACGGATCTGCCCTTAAAATATTTTCCTCATGAAAGAGGATTGTAATACCATATCATTTACGAAATAGTAACATGTCATTATTATTATTCGGAAGGATTCTGTGGTTTTCATCAAAACTATCTTATATTCCAGGATTTATACTTCAGCTGACTCTCTATTCTAATTTCATCAGATATTGAATGCAGTCATGAGCGGTAGAGATGTGTTGGTGATTATGGCTGCAGGTGGTGGCAAAAGTCTCTGTTATCAGCTTCCAGCTGTACTTCGTGACGGAGTTTGCCTTGTAGTCAGTCCTCTGCTTTCTTTAATACAAGATCAGGTATTTGTAGTTGGATGAAGTAGAGTAGACATACATCTTCCAGCAACAAATCTAACTTTGACATGATAATTTCTTTAGGTGATGGGTTTGACTGCTTTAGGGATTCCAGCATACATGCTGACCTCGACTACAGTCAAGGAAGATGAGAAATTCACATACAAGGCCCTCGAAAAAAATGAAGGGGATTTGAAAATATTGTACGTCACTCCGGAGAAAATATCAAAAAGTAAAAGATTTATGTCAAAGCTTGAAAAGTGCCACCATGCTGGTCGTCTTTCACTCATTGCTATAGATGTGAGTCAATTGCTTGTTATTGCTTGGATCTCTTTTTTGATGTGTAGTAAACAAATTTTAGTTTTTTACTAGGTATTGTAAACAAGGCCACAATACTGTTCATGTTCAAGCTCTTTAAGAAATAACCTAACCTATATTAAAAAATGTAAATTCTAAAAAATCGTGTCTTATAAATTCTTTATTAGTGTTATTACTTATTCCCCAAAGGTCATAGATGAAGTGAATGAGAGGACAAGGCATATATAACCATAACCATAAGCATTGCTTTAAAATATTTTCTTAATTCTAAAGCTGTTAGCACAAGTTGCTCTTTTGCAGGAAGCACATTGCTGCAGTCAGTGGGGTCATGATTTCCGTCCTGATTACAAAAACCTTGGAATTTTGAAGACTCAGTTTCCAACAGTTCCCGTTATTGCTTTGACGGTATTGTTTCTCTCTTTCTCCCTCTTCCTCTCTTAAATACACCCACAGGTTACAGACCCTGTCTTTTTAAATTACAGGCACATGTTATGTTATTTTTTGTCTACTCTAAGCTGTACTTTTCTTTTATAATTAACAGGCTACTGCTACAAAGAAAGTTCAACTCGATTTGATGGAGATGTTACGTATACAAAAATGTGTAAAATTTGTTAGCAGTGTGAACCGGCCAAATCTGTTTTACATGGTTAGTAGATTTGCTATTTTGCAAGTGTTATTTTTCTCTCTCTTATTTTGGTTGACCGTATCAAGCTCATAATACAATATTATGGCTTCCTTTGCACAGGTGAGGGAGAAATCATCAGTTGCAAAGGTGGTAGTTGATGAAATTGCTGAATTTATTAGTGGATCATATCCAAATAATGAATCCGGGATAGTTTACTGCTTCTCTAGGAAAGAATGTGAACAGGTCAGCTATGCAGCTGATTGAATGCTGCTGTTTTTTTTCCTCTTTAAAATACTTTCAATCTCGAATGCTTAATAGTGTGCGTATGATGGCATGTGGCATGTCTGGCGCAGGATCAATTGGTAGTCGTGAACCGGGAAGATGGTTTATATTTGAACCTTAATTTGGTTTCAGTCCTCATCATGAATTCACTTCAAATTTTTACCGTGACCTTTCAATCTACCGGAACTCAACATGTCTGCTTATGATCATATGATGTATCTGCTTTTTGATATTTTCTAGTTTGACAATTTGACATGATGCATATGGTAGGAGTATCTGATCTTTCAATCTATGGGACTTGACAATTTGACATGTATGCCTGTCATGCATATGTCAGTACAACATGGCATAAGTTGATGCTTTATTCAATGGGCTATTGATTTGCAAATAGATGGAGATTGATTTAATAAACCTTCTTTAAAAAAATGTTTAGATCATTAGATTTGGTAGATTTACTATTGGAATATTGGTGGCTGTATTGGGTCCTAGTTTCTAATGGCTCTAGTGGTGACCCTGGTATGATGCATATGATCCTTACAAAGTGATACAGATATTTACACTAACTAACCGATTATACAAGTGTTATTTCCACCTACCAGATACTCAAATTTTCCAAATTAATAAAACTTTCTTTGGGGTTCGGGTGTTTTGGGTGGAGGGGGGGAGGGGTACTTTTGCATATTTTCTCTCTTTGGCAAGGAACTATATCCATATTATGTCATTAGTCTAGTTTTGGTATATGTACCTTCAGGCAATATTGAAAATTTTGAAGCTGTATACAGTGAGTTTGGCTTTGGTTATATTATTCGGTGCTTTTATTTTTTTTGGCTTACAAGACTCCTGTACTTATTGTTCTTCATTTTTCTCAACTGCTTTTTTGATTGGATACACAGAATGAAAAGGCAGAGTCTTTAAGTGTTTGGGTAGGCAACCTCTTAATTATTGTTTTCTGACAAATACTTTTTTTTCCTTCTCAAAAATAGATTGCAAAGGAATTACGGGAAAGGGGGATTAAAGCTGATTATTATCATGCTGATATGGAAGTAAAAGACCGTGAAAATGTTCACATGCGGTAAAGTCTAAATTTCCTATGCACCATTGCAATTCATGGCCGTAATTTGTTCTTACTTTCAATGTTTTCCTTTTCTATTCTTTTCATTTTTTATATTACTATGGTGACTCATATTGATTATATGCTGCTACTAGTTTTTGCATTTTTTTCATGTGATGTTATCATGTAAGACACCGATTATTAATTTGAAAATGCTTCTGTTTCATCACCTCCAGCATAAGCTCTATTAACAGCATTGACAAGTGGCAAAAGTTGAAAATACTAGGAGAGTTAATATTCCTGTCAGGTAAATTGGAAAAGGAGGTCTTTTTCATGTCCTGCTCGAGTGGTGGAGGTCTCTTGAGTGTGGTTGTAGCCTGTAGAGAAGGCATCCTTGGTGATCATTTTTGTGTCATATTAATAGGGTTGAAGTATCAGATTCCTATTATTAAGTCGCGACAGTTTATAGGGGTGAATTAGAAGTTGGAAGGAGGCTAGTTCCTTAAGTACTATAACAAGAGGTGTTTCATGGATGTAGTAGAGGACAAATAGTGTTTTTCTGTTTTGGTGATTTCTTTTCTTATAATTACTACTCTGGCAAAAGGAGGGAATCAATAAAAATTATTCAAAAGCCAAATCATTTCCGATGGCTCCAAATTAAAAAAACTATAAGCTTAAAGTTGATGCAATTGATGAGGCTGTCGTTAACATATCAAAAATAAACCAAATGACTCAATAGCTAAGGAAGTAAGGATCAAATCCATAGGAGATACGATTCTCTACTAATACCGGAGGCAAAGGTTGGAGTTTAGAAGGTTTAAGCTAAGTCGGAGTAAGACAAAGTTATGGAATGTCGCTTTGAATCACATCGAGAAGCAAGTGATGCTATGGTGAGTTCTATGAGGGAATGTTATATATATCTTGGGTCATTTATTCAAAAGAATGGTGATATTGCCCAAGATGTGGCTCATAGGATTCAATTAGGGTGGCTTAAATGTAGAGCAAGCATTCCTTTTAAGTTGAAGGGGAAATTCTAAAAGAGTAAAATAAGACCATTATTGCTTTATGGTACAAAATGTTGGGTTATAAGGAGCACATTCAAAAGGTAGGGGTTAGAGATGCTGATGTTGAGATGGATGTGCGGGAACACTCTAATCCGCTAGAAAAATGTCAATCACATTGCAAGCAAACTAAGGGAGAACCACTTGCATCGGTTTGGTTTGGACATGTGAGATAGAGACCCCAGGGAGCGCCAGTGCGAAGAGTGGAAGAGTAGAATAAGGTAGATCTCAAACAAAGTAGGGGGAGGCCAAATATGACTTGGTCAGAAGGTATTAGAGAAGATATGAAACTATGGATTTACAAGAGAATGAGGTTCTCAATCGCAGGGGATGGAGGAGGAAAATTTATGTGGCTGACCACTTGGAACGATTAATTTTGGCTCATGTAGCCGACCCTATTATGGGATTAAGATTTTGATTGATTGATTGATTGACTAAGAAGTCAAAACTGCTTTAAGAACCTTGGTGATTGAGATGACTATGACACTAAAATTGGAAATAAATGAGGTTGCGATCAAATTAAACTAAAGCCTAGGACAACAGTTTTCCATGAACTAACAACATAATTGACAATATCGATTAACAAAACTCACGACTCCTCTATATCAAGGCTCACTAATTCTCTTGAATTTATGCTCCTTTAAAACTCCTCAAGCGGCTCTTGCTCTTGCTTAGACTCGTTTTGTCTATTTTCTCTGTGATCTATTGTGGGTTTCTTATTTCTCGGCATTCAACGTTAACAATAATTAAACACAACAATTAAACACTATTGAATTGCACACGTAATAAACCAACAACATGAATACTGCATGAAATAAACTAATTGTCTACCATATAATTTCATGTTTTAAAATGCGGTCGCAGCTATGGGATTGTTATGTGACAAAAACATCCCGTAAAGTTGAAGAAGAAATTCTACCGGACTGCAATAAGACCAGTGTTGCTCTACGGTACAGAATGTTGGGCTTACAAGAAGGAGCACATTCAAAAAATAGGAGTTACGGAGATGCGGGTGTTGAGATGGATGTACGGGAACACTTTAAGGGATAGAATCAGAAATGAAGTAATACGTCGAAAAGTTGGGGTTGAAGACATAGCAAGCAAATTAAGGGAGAATCGTTTACGTTGGTTCGGACATGTGAGACGGAGACCTGAGGGAGCCCCAATGCGACGAGTGGAAGGTGGGATCATGGAAATCTCGAACGAGGTAGGGGAAGACCGAAAATGACTTGGTGGGAAGGGGTTAAAAAGGATATGAAGCTTTTAGATTTACAAGAGAATGAGGTTCTTGATCGCAGGCGATGGAGGAGGAAAATTTATGTGGATGACCACATGGAATGATTAATTTTGGTTCACGTAGCCGACCGTAATTTTTTGGGATTAAGACTGTGATTGATTGATTGATTGAAAATGTGATCGCATCATCACATATCGCTCGAGTCGCAACGTTTTTGAAATTTACCGAAACGAGATTTGGCGGTACAATGCGGTGTATCTAAACACAACGCATTTCGAGAACGTATCGGCCGATTCACCCGAACTTCCTTCGAAACACCAAAGATAGTCCGCAAATAAGAAAGAGTGAGATGAAGAGGAAGCACCAATTTAGGGGGAAAAACCCAAAAATCTAAATCAAAGATCTGAGAATATGAGGAGATGAAATAAAGAAATTAGGGTAGAAAAATGCACCTTCTCTTTCTCAGTATAAATTCTCTTAAGTTTGAAGACTTTGTTTTCCATCTTCAATCTTCTCTTTTTTTTTTCTTTTCTTTTTTTTTTTTTTTCCTCTAGGTGTCTCTTCTGTTGCCTTTTCTTTTCTTATAGTACTCCGTAATTCCGTATTAAGTGCCCCCCCTTTATTTTTCCTTTTCCTTTCTTACTTCTCCATTTTTACTAATGCACAGGTTATTATAGTACTATTGCATGAAACCAAAAGTTACAGTACTATTACTCCGTATTATTATTATCAAATTAAGTCAAGAAAAAAAAAAAAACCCGCGACGGCCGCGTTACGATCTGCAATTAACGCGTCAATTCCATTATCGTGACACAGCAACCGTTTCCGCGATCGCGACCGAAGCCTCATTTTCGAACCATTTGGGATGGTTCATGGATCCCCTATGCCCTAGTTATGCAACTAGTTGAACATTATTTTTTTGGTGCAACTAGTTGGACATTATTAAGAAAGCAATAACAATAAACTTGATGAAAACTATGATAACTGAAAATAAAGAGAACTATTAAAAAAACCTTGAATGAATCGGTTGATTGAATGATTGATGTATACAAGAGTTTTCTTTAGGAACTATTTTGAAAATTAATAATGTAATGCTTATAATGATTTAAAACACAGGAACTATTTATACAAAGCCTTAAAAATTTGAGAAACTAGCCAATAGCCCAAGGTGCACTACGACCAATGGGCCGGTGGTACCAGCAGGTACCAGCGACATGCACCCAAGGCACAATGAAGAAAGACTATTTGAAGCATGTTACATGGCTAGGATAAATGATAGGATAGGTTTGGGATAATGTGTGGTATATGCGTGAGAATCTAAAGAAAACCGTCAACAACACCAAGGTATGTAACAATTCTCCTCTAACAACCAATTCCCACCAAAATCTAACCTAAACAATTTTCAAAACTCAAATCACCAACAATAGCCATTTTTTTTTCACTACTACAACTAGCACATATTGACATTAATATTTAAAAATTATTAAAACTAAGACGTTTTTTATTATTATTATTATTATTCTTTTTTGTTTTTTTTTGTTTTTTTTTTTTTATGAAAACCAAAACACCGTCCAAACTACAAGCTCAGTATGAAACTAACTTAACACTTCTCACGCAAACATCAATTCTTTCCAACTCATAACAAGTAGCAAAAACCTAGTAAAGAATGAAACAATGAGGCACAAAGATCAACACCAAAATCACAACCAACACCTCAACTTTATCAACCACAAAAACCCCCAAGCCAAGCTTGGGCACATGACATGTAATTAGCAATGCACGGCTAAAATGGGTTGTAATGTGGTTTATAAACAAATGAAGGTCAGAGCTACAAACATTTAGATCGATGGAATAAATGATGTTGCAACGTGAAGAACTAAAGTGTATCCAAATGCTTCCTAAATAAAAAATGACCATTGATCATGTACAACACATACATATAAGAACCAAGCTACTAAATTCCGATCCCAAGACGAAACTGATCGTACTTAACACCACTAGTTTTAAACACACAAAAAGAAAATATAGCATGTAACATGTGATGCGACTCAAATCCTCCCGTTAACACTATTCAAGCCTTTAATCCAAACATGGTCAAAAAAATTTGTTATGACAAGGAATCATATCAAATCAAGTTCAAGTTAAGTTCAGCAAATCTCCAAGCAATACTCGTCACAAGTACAAGTGAATGAAAACATTTTATTCAAATGGTGAGGCACTTGGAAACTCAACATTCAACTAACTAATGAAAGCAATAAACTAAACTGTGAAAGCTCAAAGGTCGGACTTGAACTAATCCTGCACCTGAGTCACTGTAGCCCTCAACGAACCCTCAACCTATGGCTGCTCCTACTCCAAAGGTTGGAAGCGAGAAGATAGACCTCTCTCCCCACAACAAATATGTGGCTCACCTCGTGAGGGAAACCGTGATTTCGATTAATAAGAGTAATGAGGCCATCAAAGACTATGTTGTTAGTCATGAGTGGTGCCAACAAATGTGGCACATTACTTCTTCAAGCGTATGGCAAAGTGATGGAATATATTAATTCGATAGAGGAGATTGGTCTTTATTAAATGTTGGCCCATAGTGTCCATCTTAGTGGTGCTCATGTTATGTGACTCCTTCCTCCTGAAAATGGTCCACCCCATTAATCGTTGTGTGATTCGAGCATATGACCGATAAATCAACTTAACCATAGCATGTTGCTAGTTCTCTAAATGATGCTCTATTAAAGCAAACCACAGTGCCTCACCTTAGTTTTAAAAGGCGAGAAGCGCAAAAAAGCACAAAAGGGCTGTAAGTTTGCGCCTAGGCGTGCTTCAAAAAATAAAAAAATTGAAAAAAAAACCAGAAAACCCGAGAGGCGCGCCTTAGTGCGCCTCACAGTTGCGCCTCATGCGCGCCTCAGTGCGCTTTTCAGCCCCCTGTGCCTATGCATTCAGAAGCTCCAATTCTGGCGCCTTGGTGCGCGCTTTTAAAATTAAGTGCTTCACTGATCAGTAGTTGAAGACCTCCCTACCCTATACTAGCCAAGTCAAAAATTGCCCCAAAATCCTCAATAGGCAATTGATAACTGTTACCCATCAATCACTAAGACATATCCTGACCGGTCTACGAACACGAGGCCTGTCAATTTGAAAACTTGACATGAATTCATAAGTAATATCCGGAAAAGTGGGAAAATCCATGGTGAAAAATCGTGACATACCCATATTCTCAAAGCAAGTTCTAGTTTCCTCAAATATATTCAAGTTCCATAACTGATTATGATTTAAAACTCTAGTAGGCATGACCAATCTTGGTTTCAAATGCTGAAATGTTACCTTTTGTTCATGGGAATCGAAAATAATGTGTTGGAAGCTTTTATCACGCCCATTTTCTTGTGGTTGTTCCTCTTATCGCCCCCTAGTATCTTGCCTTGTCTTCTTAGGTGGAATGATGGAGTATTGAAGGTTTTGAATGTGAATTAAGGTTTGGTGGGTTGAGTTGATTTAGTGAGTTTATAGGATTTTTGTGGTATGGAGGTGAAAGAAGATGAAAAAGTAGAAGGTTGGTGAACTTTGAGAGGAGTTGGTGGAGGGTTGAGTAAGGAAGATTAAGAAGGAGATGTGTGAATGGGGTAAGAGAAAGAAGACGTGGGGGATAATGGATTCCTACTTTTCCATCCTTTGTCACCTCCATACCACAAAAATCCAAAAAACTCACTACGTCACCCCACCCACCAAACCCTAGTTCACACTCAAAATCCTCAATACTCCATCAATGGCACCCAAGAGGATGAGGCAAGCAGTTAAGGGGCAACAAGAGGAACAACCATAAGAAATTGGGCGTGATACCAACTTCCCACACGTTATTTTTGGTTCGCATGAACAAAAGTTAACATTTCAACATTTGAAACAAAGATGGGTTATGCTTACTAAATTTTTAGATCATAATCTGTTGTGGAACTTGAATATATTTGAGGAAACTAGAATTTGCTTTGAGAATATGGGTATGTCACGATTTTTCACCATGGATTTGCCCACTTACTCGAACATTACATATGAATTCATGTCTAGTTTCCAAATTGATAGGCCTAGTGTCCGTAGGCCGGCTAGGAGTGTGTCTTACCAATTGATGGGTAACTATTATCAATTGCCCACTAAGGATTTTGGGGCATTTTTTGACTTGGCTAGCTTAGGAGCTCTTCACCTCCTGATGATTTCAATGGTGAGGCAGTATGATTTGCTTTAATAGGGAATCATTTGGAGAGCTAGCAACATGCTCCAGTTAACTTGATTCAGGCTTCTGCCCGAATCAGACAACGATTGATGGGGTAGACTATTGTTGGGAGAAAAGAGCCACATAACATGAGCACCGCTGAGATGGCTATCGTGGGCTAACATTTAGTAAAGACCAATCTCTCCTACCGAATTCACATCCTCTGTCACTTCGCTATGCACTTCAAGAAGTAATCTGTCACATTTGTTGGCACCGCTCATGATGGAACACTGTGGACTAACAACATAGTCTTTGGTGGCCTCATTACTCTGATTACTCGAGATCACAGCTTCCCTTACGAGGTGAACCGTAGAGTTTTTGTTGGGAGCCGCCTACTAGATGCGGCTTACCTTGGGACATTATACTGGTTAGAGATGCCCAATGGGTCAGGTGGTACATTGGCTAGAACAAGGAATCATTGGTTTTGCTTTCAACTACTGTTAGCGCCTGATCATAAATCCTACACCATGTCGTTGAACGACAATGAATAAGCTTCTCGAGCCGCACATCTCCACGGAGGGAGAGGAGTCAGTCTTAGGCTCCCAGGCTTCTAAAATGGGACAACAGGAGGGAACACTGACGATCTAAATTTTAGTTTATTGCATGAATTAAACTAATTGACTAGCATACAATTTCATTGGGATGGTTTATGGATCCCTGAAACTACTTGAATGTGATTAAGAAAGCAATACCAAGAAAGTTGATGGGAAACATGATTATTGAAAGTAAATTGCAAAAAAACATACAGGAGAAGGATTAAGAGAAACTTGAATGGATCGATTGATTGAATGATTGATGTACACAAGAGTTTTCTTAAGGAACTATTCTAAAAATTAATATTGTAAAACATACGATAACCTAAAACACGGGAGCCTAGAAAATCCGTGAAACTAGCCAAAAGCCTACGATGCACTATGGCTGGTGACACTGATGACATGCACCCCCCACCAGGCACAATGTCACTCGTACCAGCAGATTGCACGGCTGCTCCTGAGGTCTTCGTTCTTGCTTCTTTGCTCCGAAAAAAACCATCATATGCAATTCGCACTATACGCACAAGCGATGAAAACCTGCGCATAATGGCCCTATGGCATAGGGCGAAAGACAACGTAAAGGGCTTAATGCTCCTAAGCTTATTTTACTCTTAAATGGCTTCAAATCTTCCCCAGTTAAGGTCTTAGCTTCCTTAAACCTCATGCTTATGATCTTGGCTTCTCATAACTTTTCTGGGGTTTTGTAATGGCACGAAAAACGATGTAAAACACCCAAGTATGCACAATTAACAAACAAACACCAAAGACAACGTATATAATCAATCGGCAACGGAAGTTACATTATACACTTATCAGCTGGCCAACTTCTAATGGAACATCCACTACTTTCAAAGACCATCTTAAAAAAATACAAGGTTGTACGGTTAGAGGTTGCTTGTAGTGTCGTAGAGATTGAAGACCAAGCCATCTCATCTAAGATGATGTCCTTATCTATCTACTAGTATCCCTTCCATGGTTGGCTAAACAACAGAAGTGACGTAGAGATTGAAGACCAAACCATTTCATCTAAAATGATGTCCTTGTCTGTCTGCTAGGATCCCTCCTGTGGTTGGCTAAACAATATATCAAGTTTCTATTTAAACAAACTTAAAGTAAATCCATTTGTATTCTTATTCGGTCAAGTCATAAGTTTTACTCTATCCAACTCTATAAGGCAAACTGATTATTACGCTTGACATTAAGCTAATACTACTTTTTTAGGGAACTGGACATTCTAACTATGTAAGTGTACGAAAGTGCTTCGTGTTTGCACCGGTTTTCTCTTATATAAGTTTTTGTGTGTTATGAACTGGTATTTCGTAAGGTGATTAGTAGTAAAATGATAGAATTGATGGAAGTTTAGCATGTATTTAATTGAATGCTTCAAGATGAATACTATGATATGTATGACTTGAGGCCATAAATCTCACTTATGACTTGAGGTCATAAGGCTCTGAGTGTTTTCCTCTCAATTTTCTTCCTGAAAAACTACTACTCCTACAGCAGACTACTAATACTACAATTCAAACATCCCCTTTCCATTTTAGGATACTAAGACTACATAAAGTTACTTAACAAACATTCCTCTTAGTGTTTACTGATTTCTTTGTCTTTCTCTTCATCAATCTTCTTGTCTTCTTCTCCTTGGATTTCCTCTCCTTGGTTGTTATGTTTCTTGTGAAGGGTCTGATGTGTGAGGCCCCTTTGCCTTTTCGTGCATAGACTTTTAGGGGTGTGTTATTAGGTGTGTGATGGTCTATGACGTTACTCATCCCTGAACATCCACCTTGTCCTCAAGGTGGAATTATGGAGAATGATTGTTGATGGTGGTGCTATCCTCCCATGGTGCCTTGAACTCCGGCAACCCTTTCCCGCGAGTGAGAACCTCATAATGGAAGTCCCCGTGTTTGGATGGGCGAATCTCGAGCACCGCTTCTGGTTCTGCCTCCAACCCAAGGGCAGGGCAGGTGTAAACTGCTTCGGCACAGTTTGGTTGGCCTGGACCTCTACCGCAGCTCTCACCGACATCGGCTTCCCGTGAACGACTACAAGAGCGTTGTCCCAAAATTTCATCACTTGAGTTTTCCAATTAGTGGTTGTTGGCCCTAATTTTTCGAGCCACTATATTCCCAGAATCAAATCTACATTTCCTAGGGCCAATGGAAGGAAGTCCTCGGTAATTGTGAGATCCTCTGGTAGTTCCACCTTCACCCCCAAACACACCCCTTTTCCCTTCATCATCCTGCCATTAACAAGTGAGACTCCAAACTCTCCATCACTTGTGACCGGAATGTTAGCCTCTTTCACCACGGTGGTGGAAATAAAACTGTGCGTTGCTCCGGGATCTATCAACACAACTATTTTCTGTCCTTGCACCACTCCCCGTAATTTCATGGTTTTGGAGTTAGATATTGTTTCCACTGAACATAGTGACACCCCCGTCGGAACTTCAACTTCATCGCTACCACCATTGTCTTCAATTTCGTCATTGTCCTCCCCATCTGTTGCTATAAGAACACTCAGCTCCTTCCTCAGAAACCTGTGACCTATTCCCCAACATTCATAACATCGGAAACAGAGACCTTTAGCACACCGCTCTTGCAAATTAGCTTCTGTTAACCTTCTTGTCTCTCCAGTTGCTCTAGAATTGGCAGGTGTAATGGACTTGGCCACACTAAAAGATCACTCTGGTGGTTTGGGCCAGACCTTACTTGGGCCTGCACAAAGGGTGCTCCATATGTTTGCACAAGTCCAGTGCTTCTTCCCCTTTTGTTAGGGAGACTTGAGCTGTTAATAGCACTTGGGTTATTCTCACTTCTCATTGGGCCTTGGCCTTCCTTCTTGCCCTGATAGTCTGATACACCCTATTCTTCTCTTCAACCCGGCCCGACATTTCCATGGCTTGTTCTAAATTATAAGGGTTAAGCAACCTGAGTTCAGCCTCAATGTCATCCTTAAGGCCATATATGTATTGACCCATCATCAGTCTCTTAGGGATATCATCCAAAGGACATACCAACTCTATAAACCTCCTATATTCCTCCATTGCCGTCGTTTGTGCGGCCGCCAACCGTTGCTCATGAAGATTTCTAGTATGGCAAGGTTGGAACTCCCTCAACATCCTTCTCTTCAAATCCTCCCACCCCACAAAGGGTCACCTCTTGTTTTCCCATTGAAACCACTTTAAGGCCATACCATCCGTGGCCACCACTGCCACTTCGAGCTTCTCATCCTCCGTCAAGCAGTGAAAGTGGAAGTAAATTTTGGCCCATAGGAGCCAACTATCTGGGTCGGTCCCCTCAAAAATTGGCATTTCAATTTTCCGAGGCCGCCAACGATCCCCTTAGTCATCCCAGCCTCTTGGATCATCATCTCTTCGAAAATTCCCCCTTTGGAAATTTCCTTCTTCCCTGTTTTGGAATGTCCCCCCCCCCCCCCCTTTTCACCCA
>PYUH01000036.1:7242354-7311287 GCA_016808085.1 Suaeda aralocaspica
TTGGAAATTTCCTTCTTCCCTTTTTTGGAATGTCCCCCCCCCCCCCCACTGTTCACCCATCATGGCTCTCATTTCTTCCTGAAACTTAGTCATTCCCTACCGGTCAGCTGCTGCATGTGTCTCAAAACCCTCTCAAAAACGTCCAATCCTCCCTTCGAGGTGAGTGGTGGCTGCAGCCATCACCTCCTCCTGCCTTTTCCTTTCCGCTTCGAAGATGACAGAAAATTATTCTTGAAGGGTTTGTTGCGCTGCCTCCATAGCTTTACTCACCGCTTCCGCCACAAGCCGGCTGATGGACTCCTCTTGAGTGCCAAGCTTGCCTTCGATGTTTGGAGTGTGGTACTCACCTCCTCCATCTTTTCCTCTAGAACCTCTAACCTGTGAGTGTTGGATAAAACCATGTTTGCGAACTAAACTGACCGTACAGCAGGTTCCCGACTACCACGGAACGTACCGCTCTGATATCAACTGGTATGAACTGGTATTTCGTAAGGTGATTAGTAGTAAAATGCTAGAATTAATGGAAGTTTAAAATGTATTTAATTGAATGCTTCAAGATGAATACAATGATAAGTATGACTTGAGGCTATAAAACTCACATATGACTTGAGGTCATAACTCTCCGGGTGTTTTCCTCTCAACTTTCTGCCTGAAAAACTACTATTCCTACAGCAGACTACTAATACTACAATTCAAGCATCCCCTTTCCATTTTAGGATACTAAGACTACATAAAGTAACTTAACAAACATTCCTCTTAGTGATTACTGATTTCTTTGTCTTTTCTCTTCATCAATCTTCTTGTCTTCTTCTCCTTGGATTTCCTCTCCTTGGTTGTTACCTTGGGTCTCGGTGTTTCTTGTGAAGGGTCTGATCTGTGAGGCCTCTTTGCCTTTTCGTTCATAGTCTTTTAGGGTTGAGTGATTTGGTGTTTGATGGTCTGTAACATTGGTATTTTATAATAAGTTAGAAGCTTCTAGAATACTTTAATGTTAGGTAGGACTTTTCTTATAAATAGGCTTAGTAAAGGAGAAGGAGATATGTGTGAATTTGGAGTGAAAACTTTGAGTGTTGTGAGCTAAACTCACTAATGGAGAGTTGTAGGCTAAACCTACTTTGGAGAGTCATGGCCTTAAGCCAATTATCTTTGTAGTCTTTCATTCAAATTAATCAACCTTTAATCTCATTTTTCTACCATTATTAGTTCCAAATTATTGTTAGTACTAATCTGAAATTTCATATCGTCAATTTACTGTTTAAACTAGTCTGTCCTGGTCAGTTCATCACGTTGTGCAACCCTATCAACCTTTTCATTTGGTAACCATCTTTGAAGTTCATAAAGAAAAAGGCAGTGCTGCTAACCGGCTCCTGATGATTATTGTGAGGAATGATTGTTTGAAATTTTTATGTTGAAAAAAGTGGATTCTTAAAGTTTTGGCCATTTAGGTACTAGAGAAGAAGCTGAGTGGCACTCGTATGTATAATCTTTGTATGGCATCTAATAGCCTGACGGTATTTATCATGATGCAGGTGGAGCAATGGCAAATTGCAAGTCATTGTTGGCACAGTAAGATGCTAGCCATTTTTACTCGTGCATCATCGATTGTTGGATGAATGCTTACTCTTAGCCCTTTCTTACTGTATATGTGTATTTCAGGTGGCATTTGGCATGGGTATCAACAAACCAGATGGTTAGTATTGATGTTAATAATTTAATCTTGAGAAGCGTTTCTTGTGCTGTGGGTAAATGTTTAGGTTACTCCATGATGCTGTTATAATTATTGACGGAAATGGATGCTAAGCACTTTTACTTCTTCTTCAACCCCTTGTAAGACTAACATATAGTATTGAATAGGCGTTAGATGAATAATATGTAGTTGAACTGTGGGAACCTCTTTTTCTGCATCACTATTGTGGTACTATTTTCTTGTTTTTACTTCAGGAAAAATAGCTAGGTGCGCTCTTTGATTTACTCATGATAAAACTCTAAACTGAATGAGGTTAGGGGAACTAAGGTTTTCATCATTCTTTATCTTTTTGCCAAGACAGAGTAAAGAAAACCCTTTTGCCTGGTTTTCTGCCTGTAATAATCTACCTGTGATAAATTGCTCTTTCTGAGAGAGAAGCTTGTTATCTTCCCTGACATTCTGTTTTGGCTCCCAAAGTAATTATGGTGGTTAACCAATGTTGATTCTTAGTGAAGACAAAACTTGAAAGTAGGTAATAAGGAGATTGGAATTGAACTAAATGTTTTTTGGATTCGAAAACATGACAAAATAACTGAAGGTTTTGGATCTCAAATTTTTAACAAATAGGTAGTAATAAGGAGATTGGAAATAAACTAAATGTTTTTTGGATTCGAAAACATGACAAAATAACTGAAGGTTTTGGATCTCAATTTTTTAACAAATAGGTGGTAATAAGGAGATTGGAAATAAACTAAATGTTTTTTGGATTCGAAAACATAACAAAATGACTGAAGGTATTGGATCTCTAGTTTTTAACAAATAGGTGACTTTTCCCCTTTTTAATCCATTTTGTATATTGTGTCCGTTAAGCAATTAAAATCATGAATATCCCAGTTTTCATTTTCCTTTTCCTCCTTTCCTTCCCTCGCATGCTTAAAGTGATGCACAGTTGCACTTGATCGGGCAGTGGCTGGTATCTCGAAGGGCTCCATGCTTCATCTTGGTGAGCCAAAAATAAAAGCTAGAAAAAAAAGGAAGTAACAATGTTGCATCCCTCAGCTGCCACTTTTGGAACTTCTAGACATCTATTCTCGTATTCTTGTATTAACACTTGGGCCATTTGTTGTACGTCATGTCCTAGCTCATTAGGCAGACATCTTCAGAAGCAACTCTGAATTTTGAAAGGCATATATTGTGATTCACACAAACATGTGGGGACACAAGTTAATAGACAGATGTTAAACCTGTAAGGTTGTTGCCATTCTAGGGTTCAGTAGTTATTCTCTAGTACAGTTGTCATCGTACATTTGCTGCAGTACGTTCTCGGCTTCAAGCATTTGTGTACTAGTTTATGCTGGATGAATCCTATTTATGGGTACTTTTGTTTCATTTTGCTCCTGTTTTCTTTTTAAGATGGCTTTTGGTTCTAATACATCTGGGCTGCTTGTAGTCAGATTTGTCATCCATCACACACTGAGCAAATCTATGGAGACTTATTACCAGGTTTCTTTTTATAATTTGAGTTTATTTCCTGCAAACATTTTTGTACTGTGTCTGATAGCCTTTGGCTTCAGGAAAGTGGGCGTGCTGGACGTGATGGACTTCCAGCAGAGTGTCTACTCTATTATAGGCCTGCTGACATGCCTAGGCAGGTTAAATTCTATATCTCTGTCCTTTCAGTCTTTTTACTGGTCTATACTCCTAATTGACATTTTCTCCCTTTTCGTGTCGATTCTTTGGCAGAGTTCAATGGTCTTCTATGAAAACTCTGGTCTGCAGAATCTTTATGACATAGTGCGATACTGTCAGGTAGTGTTCAGATAAATCTTTTAATAGCTTGACTTTTATATGAAGAGATATGTTGAAGGGGATTTTCACTAGTTGCCCTTTTAGGTATAGTGTAAGCCCCAAATTGAGACTTGAAAGTTAACAGGCGTGTCTGAAGTTGTATTTGTCTCAATTTGGGACTTATGTATACAACCCATGCCACCAGAGTGAAGAGCATTTTTATTATTGAGTCATTTTGCCTTTTCCCTCCTTTCGCTGTTGCTATTTTTCTGTGCTCTTTTACGTAACAAGTGTATTTTGTTTGCAGTCAAGGACTGGATGCAGGCGAGCTGCGTTATTTAAACATTTTGCTGAACCACTACAGGATTGCAATGGTAATTTTTAATTTTATATTTGCAAATGCTGAGCTTCCTTGAAGATTTCTTGTGTTATATTAACTATGGGTTCAGCTGGTTGGCTCTCATTAAAACCTTGGTGTTTTTGTTTTCCCAGGGATGTGTGACAATTGTGTCTCTTTGAATGAGGTTGAAGACATTGATGTCTCCCGTATGTTGTGCTAACTTAAGTTTATTTACTTTCTCTAATTATAATTAGATGCAATTTATTATTATGTTTTAAATTTCTTTTATCAAGTAGATCCTCATTTTTCCTTTTGTTTTAAAATGCGTCCTTGGATTGTCAAATGAAGGTAATGTTTCAGGCATATGTTTACATTAGTATTTGTTCTTTAGCAAGTGATTCTTTTCTTTTTTTTTTTTTTTTTTGTAAAAGGAATGTGTTCTGCTTAGATTGTCAAATGAAAGAAAGATTTCTTTCATTTGTCTACAAATTACTACATAGTGGGGAGTCAATTCGTATCAGTTGTCATACAAGGTAAAGCTGTAGAACATCTGTCAATTTCTTGAGATTCAGTCTCTTATAAGCATTACTAGTTTAGCATGCGTGTGATGCAAGGCTATAAAAATAATAATAATAAATAATTCTCATAATAAAAATTAAGATAATTAATAATGTTTTTAAGTATACGAAAATTTAATTTCTTATAATAATTTTAGCATGGTTGAAAAGGCATTGGAAATTTAAAGAGAATAATTTTGTATGAAAAACAGTAAAAGAGATGAATAAAACTAGTGTAGCATTATTCATTCTTATATTTCAAAGTTGGAACTCATAAAACCTAATTGTTAGTGAAAAAAAAATAACGTTTATTGCAATGTTAGCCATTTCCTAAGCATTGTAGTCACAATTTATTAGATTTCACGAAAATAAGATGTCACATGTCATTTTTGGAGAGAATACTTTTATTGTGACATGAGTCCCTTAATGATGTTAGCAATGGCTTGTTTTAATATTAGTCAATAGATTAGCCTTGCCCATATTTATGTAATAGCATTAACTCTGTCCAAAATAAATTGTGTCGAATTGTCGATTTAACTATTCTCAAAGATTACATTGTTGGATTGCGTTCCTGGTTCAAAATCTAGATGCATGCTACTGCTCACCTTTCCTTGGTTTGTTGCAATCTTCAGTTGAATTGCAGTAGACTTCTCTCTATTGTTCCTAGACCCATTCTTGAGTTCTTGATGCTAACGTAAGCTATGTTTTATTGCCCATTATACATTACTCCGTAGTAATCTTCTTTCACACTGAAGTGTATTGTTCATCCTGTGGTAGATAGGGCTGTGAGGATTGTTATGGTAGTATTTCAAAACATTTCTGCCTCTTCGTTATATACTTAGGCAGTTTTTGTTTCTGGAAGACTTGGCCTCTTAATTATAGTATTGGGTGAAAAAGGTCACTTCTTCTGTTGTTCTTTCTATGTTTTGTGGCTTGTACCGTTTAGATTGGTCTAGAATGCTGCCTAATTGCTTTGCAAAAATATCAACTTGCCAATAAAATACAATGACTTTTGCTTTGATCAATTGATGATATTGATTTTCGAGCTTCAACTAAGCTTGCAATCTTCTTTTCTGTTTCTGTATTTAGGGAAACTGCATTTTTCTCATGTGCTTTAGTGTTTAATTTTTATCCTGTACAGGTCATGCAAAAACTATGATTTCTTTGATACAAAAAATACAAGAAAATGACCAGAAAGTAACAATGTTGCAATTGGTTGAGAAGATGAAGGTTAAACAAAAAGACCTAGGTATGTGCATAAGTGCATTCTTTTGTGCTTGCTTGCACTATTATATTTGCTATGCATTATTAGTTAAGTACATGTACTGCCTAGGTTAAAATGCTTAAAGAAGCATATGCTTGTTGATTATCTTTATCAATTATGACAGTTGCATTCTGAGGCCATCATTTCTCAGTAAAAGCAGTTATCTTGTATCTTTTAAACGTCAACCTATTATTCTAAGGTTCATTATTGTCTATCTTCTGAACTGTTTTATTGCATGTATAGTATCTAATGGCTGTGTAGCTGCTAATTGTCCATTGCATATTTGCTTTTTGTTTTTTATATTCTCCAAGCATCCTGTATAAGTTCCCTTGTTGAAAGGAAACATAGTATACATAGCTAAATGCTAGTTGATACTACTTGATAGTAGTCAACTAGTCATGAGTCTCATGACATAGAAGTGATAGTTGTCAAACACTCAATTGTTCGGGGTCGGAGTTTTTGGTTTAACCATTTTTTCTTTATTTATGACACTGCAATCAACTGTTGAGTGCTGTTGGGAATTATGATCTAAGATATTAATCTGTTTTGTTGCTATTTTTAATTTTTTAATGTCTTTTTTCATGTGATTGTTACATGTCACACAACTTGCATTTGTGGGCATTTACTATGGTTGATATGTATATATAAAGAAAAACCAGCAGAAAAGCTATATTTTCTTGGCTTTGGACCTTTTGTCTTGTCATGCATATTAAAGGCACGACGGCTCACGGTTTTATGGAACCATGCTTGTCCATGATCTTGATTGCTTTTGTGGATCTTTGGGTCTTAATGTAATGAATTTAATATGCCAGGTCCAGACCTGAAAAGAGAACACATGGAACAACTTGTCATCCAACTTATCTTAGATCGTGTTCTGGTAAGGATCCTGGACCAATTTTTGTCTTTTATGGAAATTATTTTCCTTTCAAGGGTCTTTTGCACAATTTGCGTACTGAGTAATAGAGTGTCGTTGCTTTGGGCAGTGTACAACAGTTACTGCAACTGATTTAAGTGGATAGCTTGGTTCATAAAATAGACTGTATGAGACACTGTTAATTAATAAGGTTTGAATATAGAGGGCAGAGTGCAAATTGAGACTACAGAGAAAAATGAAATGCAGTTATTGAAAATATTCTAGAAATCTTGCTATTATATGAATCACTTTAATGATTCTTAGCACATGTATATGCTATTTATAGATCTATGTTTTTTCCTCTCTAAAGATGCCATGAAGCTTTTCTTCATCCTTTTGACCTTGTGTGATACGGATAATTAGCAAGACTATTGATACACTACATTCATAACTATTTACCTTAGACCAAAACCATTCAATTTTAGATGCCGCTAGATTTCGATGAAAATAATTGGAGGGCATGTGTTTTAGGCTTTCATATAGTCGATTAAGGTTTCTCGTCCATGTAGTTAGATTATCAAGAGCGTTATGAAAGAAGGCCCATTTGAAGTTCAATTTGAAGGTTATATATTTAGCGTTTAAGCAGTTATGAGACCCGTCAGGCCAATCAGAATATTTCAGTGAAACTGGAGCAAAATCTCCCAAGTTGTTATCAGCACTGTGACTTTGAAGACTCCAAAATCCAAATTCAGTACAAATATTGGTTATCCTAACTCTCGAGTACCCTCACAAGGTGGCTCAAGCTGCTCAATCCTATGATTGCCCACCCAAACTACTAATGACCTGAACAAGTGTCCTCACAAAGCATTGTTGAAGCCAAAGAGAAGATGTTTTATCAGGTTTCTTCAAGGCCCTTAGAAACTTCTAGTTGGAAAGAACAAAGCCGCGTAAGGATGCCAAACAGCTAGCAAAAACATCAATTAGACTAGACCTCAAAACAGAGAAGGAAACAAGTCATGACAATTTCTTGATGTTATCTTTGGTATACATAGTATTCATCACCATAGATGGTCATTTTTAGTCCAAGTTTTCCTTGTAAAACATATTTTTAAGTGAAGGCATAGCAATCATGCTGATCACATATGGCCATCAATTCATCATACCTAGGATTTCTCTTGCAAAACCAGATGGAGGTTGAAGTCCCACAGCTCGCACTGTGGTGATCCAGTTTGGGGCCTGCAAAACATGTTGATGAAGTTGATAAAAAAAAAATCTGAATTACAAGTTGAAGCAATACTGCAATTACGATTTCCATCCAGCTTTGTCATACTGCTTATCTGAATTACGATTTGATACTAGTTCATACGTGTTTGTACAGCACACAACACTTAATAAAATTGTTGTGTGAGACTGGTCAAATTGACAGTGATGATTAGAGGTTGAGGAGGAAGATCAAAGTTATATTTTCTGTATTTTTTATTCTAATTACAATCCTAACTGAGACTGATGTACCTCTTTTCAATTGTATGCAGAAAGAAGAATTTCAACACACGGCATATACCACAAATGCTTATGTGACATTGGGTCCATATGGAAATCAGGTCTTGCAAGGTAAAGTTCTGCCAACCAGGTTTCTCTTATCCTAGTAATATTTTGATGTTTATTGGAGAAATGGTAAGAAATTTTAATTTACTGAATCTCAACAACTAAAGGACATGTCCCTTAGTTCTTTACAAAAGTATATTTGGTTTTAAACAACTCTATATTAGAGTTTTCATTCTTTTAGGATGCTTATTTTCTTGTCTATTTTTTAGTTGAAAGTATCAAATATTTCAATGTTTAAGAGGGGGATTGTTACATGAGTTAATTATAAAGCCTGGAACTAAGTGTCTATACCTTACCAACCTTTTAATTGTTTGGAAAGTTCAATTTGAATTAAGAGCTTATATGGGCTACTTGCAAATGTTAGCCCTTAAGAGTTAAGGCCATATGCCTCTGCTCCACTTCCTAACCAGCTCTAGGTGGAAATCACATTTGGTAGCTGCATATTGCGTGGAGATGTTGACTATGAACCTTACATTCCTATTAAAATTGAACGACTGTGCTGGTACTTGTTCCTCTTATCAGGTGAAATTTGGTGAAATTTTGTGCTGGTACTTGTTCATCTTTAATATTAAAATTGAACGACTGATAGAATGATCAATTAATTCAAATTGCTAATATAATGTTCATGCCCAGCATCTTTGTCTGTTCTCAGTGGCTAGTTGGCTACCTAGTTTTGTCGTGTTAATATGGACATTACCAATGGAGTAATGTAAGATGAAAGTTCTTTTGATGCATTCGTCTGACGCTTGATGTTTGTGCTTCCCTGGTTGTAATGAGAAGAGCATTGACTCTAACCTTCTTGCAAACTTGATCCAGGAAAGAAGACAGTGAAGCTACAAATCAGCAGTGGCAAGGAAAACAAAGCTAGTGTCATGAAGTCTGCTAAGCGTAAATCACCATCATCCAATTTGGAGTCCAGGCTTGATGAACTGCGCAAGGAACTTGCTTCACTCCATGGAGGAATATTCCCTCACTCTGTTTTATCTACGCAGCAGATCAGTGTTCTTGCTGCTGAGAAACCAGTTTCAATGGAACAGGCAAGTCACGGAATTCCCTTGATTTTATTTATTTAAACATTTCTGACATAAACTTTTAATTGCTGTTTTAGAAGTGTGAAATATTGGTCTTTTAGCAGCTCGTAACCTCATATAATCTTCACCTAAATCTAGATTATACAATGCTTGGTACTTTTAAGTCTCAGATTATGTATACCCCCTTTAGCGGAGGAATGATAAAATTGATGTTTTAGGTTCAATCATGTGCTCATTCTTAATGACTTTGAAGCTTAGAATAACTCGTGTTGTAGTTATGTCTTGTTGGTAATTAAAGTGAATCAGAGAATCACATGCCTGAACTCATATCATGTTACCCTGCAGTTAGGGAAGATAATTGGGAAGGTGAAGAGTAGGAAGTACGGAAGTAAAATTCTTGAAGCGATAGCTCGTAGCTCTGATTCTGAAAACCTTGATTCCAAAATCAATAGCGAACAAGGCAATAAAGCTTCTAAGAAGGCAAAGACCAAAACAGCTGCTGTTGTCATAGATAGCAGCGAAGATGAAGAATAACCGATACAGATTAGAAGACGGCAAATATGGCTATCAGATATTTATTTATAGTTTAGAAAACAAGGCAATGTTGCTCAAGGCATGATGATGCACTTTGTGTCCCTCACTTGATTGAAATGAACATTTTTTTTTTCTAATCCGTATTATCTTATGAAATGACTATTGTAACAGATGCTAATCGGAAAATTATCTATATTGCCAATATCATTGATTGAAGGATGTCTTATGATAAATTGATGACCACCATAGCATTCACAGGCTACGAGGCACACACGACAAAAATGTGTCGTATTGTGTGGTGGATACGACATAGGTGTTTTACGTGTTGGAGTGCCAAAAAAGGTATCTGGTGGCCGCGTCCTATGTTTTTGGGCTCATAAATAGTTAAAAAATCTTTATTATTATTCTATTTTATTGGGCTTTTTAGTTGTGTATTGCTACTTGTCTATCCTATTAAACCATTCAATTGTTTAATTCAATTTTTTTACAGTAAAAATTAGTAGTACTACTACTCCGTACTATTTTCCTTAAAAAAAAATTATTCTCTAATTAAATAACTCTTAAATCTATTTAAGTGAATTATGTAATCTATTCATCTCTAATAACTTAGTAGTCGTTATGAAGCAATCAACTAATCCTTTAAAACTTGGATATTTTGTAATTATTATTATTTTTTTCTTTTTTGAAGGGTTATAATTTACTTGTTTAAATTTTAGCATAAGTGTTAATTACATCATATGAAATTAATTTTTATTCTATTTTCCCTTTAAAATATAAACTTATGTTTTTTTTAAAAAAAATATTTTTTGATATTTATTTTATAATGTCTCCCGTCTCCGTATTTGTTTAACCTAGTTTACAGGTTAGTAATATATTTGGTTTATACTTCAGAAAAGCACAAATTACCAAGATGTCTATTAGAAGCAATTGTTTCTGTTAGTTTCTTTCACTTGGAAGGGAAATTATCAAATTTATACTCTTGGATAATTATAACGGGTCAAGTCCAAAAGGCCTTGGGTCTCCAAACAAACTCAACCCCGATGAGCTAAACTCTTTTACTTATACTCCCTACACATGAATACACTCTCAACTTTTTTTAGGTGTTTGGGAGCCACAAAATTGGAAGAAAAAGTTATTGGAAGGAAAAGTTTAGCCATATAAGCTACACCTCACTTTCAATACATCCTCTACTTGTTGCATTCCTACTCACAAGTCACAACATATTGTTGCATGTTAAAGATCACAACATAAAAAGTGGAATCCTGCAATTCGTGGGTCATACACTACGATCATCAAACCAACAATTAGTTGCCAAAAGAAAGAGTAAAACAGTTGCCTTACTGAGAGAGAGAGAGAGGGTAAGAAAATAGTAGAGACAAATTTTGTACGGAGTTGATAACCACGTTCACCTGATCCCAAAACAGAGACGAAGGTGAACAAATCTTAGGAATAATCCAGAAGAAGGGAAATTCCGAGAGATAAGCTCGTAAAAGAGATTGGGAGAGAAAGTGAAATTGAGTTGTTGAAGTTTTGATTACATCAGTTGGCTTTATATAACCTTACAAAATTAGAAAGAAAATTACAAGGAAAATAGTAATGATGTCAAAATAATCAAGGAGCCAATCATTGGTTGCCATTCACAATGGAATATTCCCAGTACCCAACATCTTGTTGATTATTCTTCTAATGTGACAATCCCACCTGAGCCAGCTCATCTCCCCTCTGTGACGTAGCACGTGCCCTCTTGCCTTGCATCCTATCAATGGTCCCTCCTTGATCCCAAGGATCAAATGTTGGACATCCGGTGCATCTATCCAAGTAGCATCTTCTGGGTTAGCATTAGACCAATGAATGAGCCATTAAACTAATGCATAGTTACCTCTTTTATCTACCACAGCCAAAGGGACCTTTTCTGCAGTCTCAGTTATGATAGGTGTATGTAGGGGCAGGGCCATGATGTTTTCTTAACTGAGAAACATACAAGGTGGGATGAATTTGGGAACCAACTGGAAGCTACAATGTAATTGATCCAGTAGTTCTTCTATCACAGGAAAAGGAAGCTTGTCCTTAATTGTAGCGTTATTGAGTGCCCTATAGTCTACACACATTCTCCATCCTCCATCTTTCTTTTTACTAAAACTACTAGTGCTGCATAAGGACTGTTACTAGTTTTGATAATGCCCTGATCATAGATAGAGCTCTTGTACCAATGCCTCAATAAAATCTTTTTGTGTGGAAGGGTATCTGTATGGCCTCAGATTGATAGGATCGGTGCCTTCTTTCAAAGGAACTTTATGATCAAAATATTTCCTTACTAGTGACTATCCCTTGGGTTCTCAAAAACTTGTGCATATGAACTCAGTGATTCAGTTAATTTTTGTGAATTTAATTCTCTTCCTTCTCCTTGTACATGATAAAAATGAGGTGACAACTCACCAGAACTTTCTATTAATTTAGTCAACTTAGCAGGTTGTATTTCTTCTCGGTGGATCCTCTCAACCTGATCTTACTTCCTTTATACTGGAAGTCTGTGGTAAGGTTGTGGAAATCCCATATTATAGGACCCAAGGTGGCAAACCAGTACAATGTCACTACCACTAAGTGGTAGTAATGGTAAATCAGCAACAAATTCCATTCCTTGTAGTTTCCATGTGAAGTTTTTAATCATAGCATCACACTTCATGTGTCCCCCCATCAGCAACCTTAACCCATAGAGGTTGTACCTTTTCCACCTTGCTATCAGATTTCAAAGCTATATTAGTATCAATGAAGTTATGAGTGCTTTCATAATCTATTAATCTCAGCAGTTCCTTTTTTCCATGTTTCCCTGTAACCCTCATAGTTTTGAATGTAGTTATTCCATCCATTTCTTGTATAGAAATCTAAGCAAATTCCTCTCCAGCTTCTTCCAAGATCTCATCTTTCTCTTCATCTTCTCCTTCCATCTCAATGTGATATAATTGAGGCTTCTTACCTTTGCATTGTTGACCTGGTTCAAACTTCAACCCATGAGCCTGTAGTATGGTCTTAGGGTCAAACATTCTTACATTCAATTTGATCTCATCATCTAATCCACCCACATAACAACTGAGCAAGTATTCATCACTCAGGCTTAACCACCTGCTGGGTATGACATCAAAACTATCATGATACTCCTGAACTGATCTTGTTTGTTTGAGATCAGACATGGGGTCGTTATACAGCTCACCAAATCTAGTAGTTATATCAGCCACCTATTGTTCCCAAGTTGGTAAGACCTTATCTTTATTTTTCATATATGTTTGGTGCCATAGTAAAGTCTTACCTTATAAGTGAATAGCAGCTAACTTCACTCTACCACTCCCTTCAATGCCATCTAAGTCAAAGAATTAGTTACATCTATACAGCCAGGATTTAAGCTCTCTTCTATCAAACTTAGGAAACTCTACCTTAGTCAGCCTAGAAGAAAACAAGGAAGTTTGATTGGTTTTATCACTTCTAGTATCATTTGAAAAGTTTTGAATATCATCTTTTCCATCAGAGATTAACTTAGTGATTTATACATATAAACCAAATTAATTTCAGCAATTGATTCCGTGTTTTTTTCAATATTCATAGCATTAGAAACACAAGCAGCTTCCAACTTCTTACCTTGCTTATCAAGCATTTGTTTCACAGAATAATCTTCCAGTTTCTTCTGCAACTCAGCTACCATGGGTTTCATTTCTCCTATGGTTTGCACCATTACTCTAAGGTTCGACCTTGTTCTGATACCACTAATAACCACATTCATCACCTTATCCTAAAATAGAGACGAAGGCAATGGTGAACAAATTTTAGGAATAATCCAGAAAAAGAAAGGAAATTCTGAAAGATAAGCTCAATAAAACAGTAAAAGAGATTGAGAGAAAGAGAAATTGAGGAGGAATTTTATTATTCAATTCTTGAAGTTTTCATTACATCAGCTCACTTTATATAACCATACAAAATTAGAAAATAAGGATGTCATAATAATCAATGATTAAAAGGAGCCAATCATTGGTTGCCACTCACAATGGAATACTCCTAGTACCCAGCATCTTCCTGGAAACCAGTGTATATACCATCATTCAGTCCTTGATCATTCTCATGTGACAATCCCACCTGAGCCAGCTCATCTCCCCTTTGTTTGGCATGTGCCTCCTCTTCATGTGACGTAGCACGTGCCCTCTTGCCTTGCATCATATCAAGAGTGTCTCAAATGACAAGATTTAAATTAAAGGAAAAAAAAAACTCAGAGTTGAAGATCCAAATAGCGTTGATAGACGCCGGATTTTCATCCTTTGAAATGTAAAAATTAGCCGCTACTTTACTCATATTAACATTTTTTTTATATAATACTACTCATGCACTTAAAATTGAGAAATTAAGGGTTTTAATAATTAAAAAAAAAAAAAAAAAAGTGAACTACTCACATCCTATATTTTTCATTTATTCGCTATTTTCATTCTTTACACACAACCCAAAAATTTATCACTGAGTTTGTGTGAGGTAGGTTTAAAAATGGTTAAAAAAATTGCACCCAAAAAAAATGGTTAAAAAATTAGAGAGAGATCACCGAAATAAAATAGAGGCAAATATAAAAGGAAATTATATCAAATATGTTGAGACGAAGGAAGTACAAACTTCATCATAGGTCGGAAAAAAAAAAGGAAGCAAATATAAGAAAAAATTATATCAAAGATGTTGAAAAATTATATCAAAGATGTTGACACAGTTCATAATTACAAATAAAATGAGTAAAAATGGATCTAGGTAGATTTGAACCACCAACCTCCCAATTTTATTTGGGCGCTCTTCCAATGTAGAGCTTATAGATCCTCAACCACATCATATCACTTCAACTAGCCTCAAAATGCATGCAAAACCATAACTCAACATAAATTAGCCACTTCATAAATACTCAAAATCCGTTTGATTACATCAGGGCCAGCTCAGAAACCATTATCATCATCTGCTAATGTGGGTTAGCAGATGAAGCAGCAAAATAGGCAGCAGCAATGCTAAATGGGCAAGCCAACATCAAGGAAGCATAGCCATTTCGTGGTTCATATATATTAACAGCTATTTAAAGTAATACCTCCCTACAAGTTCCGTTCTTGTTTATCTTAATTGCCCTATTTGCTTGTTTTTAGGTGATCTACCCAACCGATTCCTAGTTTCTCAACCAAATATTGGTTTTAATGGAAACATTCAAAAAAATTGAGATGAACTGTAATTGTCATTTTTTTAAAATATCCTCCCGTCTTTGCAAGTCCGGGGTGAAATAAACAACCAAAAACCTATACAAATGGTCTTAGAAAACATAAACTGCTCCAACAATCCAAGTATCCAACTCTTCAATGGGAAGACCGAGATCAACTTCAATAGTGTAAAAGTGGGAGCAACAATGCCATGTACTGGTATGATTATATGCCATTCATATGCTCCACTTCAAATTAATTGTAAATTTACATAAATACCCAAAAAATCACATGCTAAATGAAACAAATTGCCAAACACGATGAGCGGCCACACAGCTTTCAAAGCAGCAAGATACTCTTTCAAAAGACAGAAAATAATAATAGTAATTAAATAATGGAGTAGAGCACATAATTTTCGTATACCTGAAGGACATGATAACAGCATAGATGCAAACACAACCCATAAACATTCTTTCTAAACAAATCTTCATCTTGACAGACTCGAGTAGAAACTCAGGTAGGAGCATCAGCTATTCACCAACTAAATTAGACGATTGCTTCATCCATTGCAAAAGATGCATACACAAGGACTAGACAGCTTTAGTACAAATACAACTGATTTTCAGCGTCAAACTGTAACAATTCAAGGGGATCTGATTGTGTGTTTCAAACGTTCATAAATATCCACATATCCAAAAAGAATGAGGTTTTTAACGCTTCATGTTCTGTTGACTAACAGAAGTGCACACCGCTCGTGCAGACAAGATGCTTCTAGCACTTCATGTCAATTATTGAAAAACCAGGAGAATCAACTATCCAGCTGAAGAAGTCAAACAACTAAGCTGGAAACAAGGTACAGCATTGTCAAGACGATTGTGGATACTTGCTCAAAACAAACAGCGTCTTCTAAGGACGGATAAGTACAGCCTTATAGTAGGAATTAACAAAACAAATGGAGTACCAAGACGAATTATAGCAAACACCTTGGATCCCATAAATAAAATTGTTGCATTGCTTTTAAGTAGCATCAACAAAAAGAAAATTGAGAACCACCAGATGGATCATAGAATGCACCTGATCTTGGCTACCTTTGCGAAGCAATGCTTCATCATCATTCACCCATTTAGATACAATGCTGCAAGTATTGCTTCCTCAATGTTCAAGAATATGTTGCTTGGATCCATGTACATATTATGATGCTATACAACCAGAACTTGAAGCAATTTATATCTTCGTACTAAGGAAACCCCAAACACTAGGGAGTTTAAGACAAGCTACATGGCAATCCATAACCTAAACTACAACTCCTGCAAATTGGATTCTAGTACAACACACAAATACAACCACAAAAGTACATGCTTTTTCTCTAACAAATTCAAAATGAAGTACCATTCTGAAAACAAAATAATATAATATAACAAGTGCATAATTGAGAGATGATGAACAAAAAATCCATAAGAATATGTGTTAAGACACTGCATTGCTTTGGCACAATATGGTTAATTGGTTATGTTGAGTTAATGATATTCCGAAGAGGATTCAGAAATGTCCTAAATAGAATTTAGTATTCACAAAAACATTTCAATTTTCAAGGTTGGACTTCATCTCCATACGAGAAGACTCCTTTTTCGCAAAAAACAATGATTTTGCAAACCTTAAACATGCACATAAAATGGTGCAATTGCCTGCAGTGTATGAAAGCCGTTATCGTACTTAGCTGGTCAGCTAGTCTCACAGCTGACAAAAGGTGACAACAGTAATCCATATTACATTGTGCACACAATTGTACCATTCCTATGACATGACAATCTAGATATAGTTGATTTTAGCTGGTTTAATGCCAATAATTAGAGCAATTAGAAGTGTAGATTGGATATACCTTGGTATTTCTGCGTGTCAGAACAATATCATCGATCACTCACATGTTGATTTGTTGCTTGATGTTGGTGGCAGTAATGTGTTGTGATAATTGAAGGTCAAAATAAGGGGACAAGGGGAGGGGAGGAGGATTAAGAAGAGACGGCGCGCACGACACGATGGGGAGAGCCGGGCAAAAAAAACCCCGTGCCATCTCCCCAACCAACAAAAAATACTGACTTTTTTATTAAATTAGGTGACCTGCCATGCAAGCGCACCTGTCATGGCAAAGGTCGACTGACATGACCCAGACAACAAACCAACAAATAAAAACTCAGCTGCTGCACATTGACCATCGACAGTCGGTTTGTCCTAAACTCTATTCTACCAATTATGTTCTAGCACAGATCAACAATGCACAACAAAATAACGATTCATACTAAATTTACAGATTGACGACTCTCGAGTACCCACCGTATGTTTTGCAGAATTAGCAGCAAATTACATTCATTCCCAAACAAGGGAACAACCGCCAATACCGTTGCAAAGAAACTTGGGACCTTCAATCAGAGGTGCAGAACAACCATCCAAAACCCAAATCATCATAAACTGCCGTAGTCCTGATTCAGATTATCGAAAACAAAACTCAGTTTGCTACCAAGGCGAATTAATATCACAAACAATTGAATTGCGGATGGATACGAAGAAACCGATTCATTATCCCAGTTCAATCGAGTCAACAACGACAAAAAGACTTAATGGATATATTTCAAATCAATCTTACATAAAACGGTTCAATAGTTATACAGTGCATAAAAGGTAATCTTTGAAAAGATGGATATAAAAAAAAAAACCCTTAAAAAGTAAAATAATTGAAGATTGATAAATAATTTCATAACACGAGTATAGAAAATTAATAATGGTCAACATGTAGAATAGAAAAAATTTATTAATAACAAATTTTTTGAAAAAAAAAAATCAAGATAATTCGGGTAGATTAAACAATATTAGTTATAAAAATAACGAGAAGATTGAATAAAAAAATCAAAAAGATTGAGTCAATTATAAAACACCAGTAGATCAACAACCACAATAATCAATCGAAAAAAATACAAAATTTTCAGTACAAATTTATAATCAATGAACAGAATCTTAAAGAAAAACAAATTAATTCCAACCAATCAAATAAACAATAAATCGCACAATTATAAATAAATTAATATAATAAAACAGAAATTAAGATTCAAATTACTCACCATAATTTCAGATCTGCTTAAGCGTGTAATTATTTAAATCTTCTAAAATCAATGAATCGAATACATCGCTGAAGTTTCAAGTCACATCAAAAGAATAATCCATCATTTCTGCAAAAATCAATCAAAGAAATAAATAAATAAATAAATAAATAGATAAATCTCATGAAATCAATAAATAAAACAAAAATAAAAAATTGAATAACAAAATCAAATCTAAACAAAGTATTACCGAAACCAAAATAGCAGAAATCAACCTTCAAGAAAAGGAAATCTCGCAAATCGATGATCACAAGATAGATCGTCAAACTATGTAATCAAATCTTTAAGAAAAAATTGAAGGAAAAAAGTGAGATATAATTGATAAGAATCCATTAATGGAAGAAAAGAGGAGAGAAAGATGGTAGGAGAATTAAGATCATGATTGAACGACTTTGTTATAAAAAAAAAAATTAAAAAAAATGGGGAAAATAGGTATTTATAGGGGACAAAGAAAAAGAATGGACGGTAGAGATTAGAAAGATGAAAGATGATCGGACGGTTATGAGTATTTGTAGGTTTCGTATGAGGGTTTGGTGTGGAATTTATGGCGGCAAAAAAAAGATAAAAGGATTAACAAAAAGATTAAAAAAAAAAAAAAAGAAAAGGAAAAAAAAGATAGNCAATTAGAAGTGTAGATTGGATATACCTTGGTATTTCTGCGTGTCAGAACAATATCATCGATCACTCACATGTTGATTTGTTGCTTGATGTTGGTGGCAGTAATGTGTTGTGATAATTGAAGGTCAAAATAAGGGGACAAGGGGAGGGGAGGAGGATTAAGAAGAGACGGCGCGCACGACACGATGGGGAGAGCCGGGCAAAAAAAACCCCGTGCCATCTCCCCAACCAACAAAAAATACTGACTTTTTTATTAAATTAGGTGACCTGCCATGCAAGCGCACCTGTCATGGCAAAGGTCGACTGACATGACCCAGACAACAAACCAACAAATAAAAACTCAGCTGCTGCACATTGACCATCGACAGTCGGTTTGTCCTAAACTCTATTCTACCAATTATGTTCTAGCACAGATCAACAATGCACAACAAAATAACGATTCATACTAAATTTACAGATTGACGACTCTCGAGTACCCACCGTATGTTTTGCAGAATTAGCAGCAAATTACATTCATTCCCAAACAAGGGAACAACCGCCAATACCGTTGCAAAGAAACTTGGGACCTTCAATCAGAGGTGCAGAACAACCATCCAAAACCCAAATCATCATAAACTGCCGTAGTCCTGATTCAGATTATCGAAAACAAAACTCAGTTTGCTACCAAGGCGAATTAATATCACAAACAATTGAATTGCGGATGGATACGAAGAAACCGATTCATTATCCCAGTTCAATCGAGTCAACAACGACAAAAAGACTTAATGGATATATTTCAAATCAATCTTACATAAAACGGTTCAATAGTTATACAGTGCATAAAAGGTAATCTTTGAAAAGATGGATATAAAAAAAAAAACCCTTAAAAAGTAAAATAATTGAAGATTGATAAATAATTTCATAACACGAGTATAGAAAATTAATAATGGTCAACATGTAGAATAGAAAAAATTTATTAATAACAAATTTTTTGAAAAAAAAAAATCAAGATAATTCGGGTAGATTAAACAATATTAGTTATAAAAATAACGAGAAGATTGAATAAAAAAATCAAAAAGATTGAGTCAATTATAAAACACCAGTAGATCAACAACCACAATAATCAATCGAAAAAAATACAAAATTTTCAGTACAAATTTATAATCAATGAACAGAATCTTAAAGAAAAACAAATTAATTCCAACCAATCAAATAAACAATAAATCGCACAATTATAAATAAATTAATATAATAAAACAGAAATTAAGATTCAAATTACTCACCATAATTTCAGATCTGCTTAAGCGTGTAATTATTTAAATCTTCTAAAATCAATGAATCGAATACATCGCTGAAGTTTCAAGTCACATCAAAAGAATAATCCATCATTTCTGCAAAAATCAATCAAAGAAATAAATAAATAAATAAATAAATAGATAAATCTCATGAAATCAATAAATAAAACAAAAATAAAAAATTGAATAACAAAATCAAATCTAAACAAAGTATTACCGAAACCAAAATAGCAGAAATCAACCTTCAAGAAAAGGAAATCTCGCAAATCGATGATCACAAGATAGATCGTCAAACTATGTAATCAAATCTTTAAGAAAAAATTGAAGGAAAAAAGTGAGATATAATTGATAAGAATCCATTAATGGAAGAAAAGAGGAGAGAAAGATGGTAGGAGAATTAAGATCATGATTGAACGACTTTGTTATAAAAAAAAAAATTAAAAAAAATGGGGAAAATAGGTATTTATAGGGGACAAAGAAAAAGAATGGACGGTAGAGATTAGAAAGATGAAAGATGATCGGACGGTTATGAGTATTTGTAGGTTTCGTATGAGGGTTTGGTGTGGAATTTATGGCGGCAAAAAAAAGATAAAAGGATTAACAAAAAGATTAAAAAAAAAAAAAAAGAAAAGGAAAAAAAAGATAGAAATAGTAAAAAGAGATTAAGGCGGTGGAATGATTAGGAGAGGCCAACTCATTGTGGCGCGTAAAAGAAGGGTAGGTTGGTAAATACGACTCTTCCTAATTTGACGGGGATTCCACGTATTACTTATCCTTTGCTTTTGAAGGAGGGCAAATAGGATCTCACGTAGTAATTTTTTCTAGTAAGATTTGATGAAAATATAGGGTTGCGAGCTTGTGATATATTAAGATGATAGCTGCTCTAGAGAATTCTTGTATTCTAACTTCAAAATTTAACATGCTTGACTTGAATTTAAAATTAATTTTGTGACTTGAAAATTTTGCATCCACTTGATAAAAATTGCGACCTGAAACATACCTATTTTGACTTTAAAAAAACTATGTTTTTGACTTGAAATTTTTTATAGTAATATTAACAAATTTACCCCATCTAGGCCAAAGGTGCTATGTATAGATACTTTCTAAAAAATAAACTAGCTTTGATCCCGGATCATTTGATAAAAAAAAAAAAAAATAGTTTAAGCTTACTAAATAAATTATATAAGTTTTAACTAAATAGTTTTTAAGATAATCTTAAATTTGGTAAAGTCAAATTTAAAATATCATAAAGAGATGAAATATTAAGTACGTGAATATATAGAGAGTATATACGAAACCTTTTTACATTAGCAATAAAAATGTTTTCGCAAATTATATATTGATGATTAATTATTTTCAAATATAATAATCTGTTAATGTTTTTTTTTCTCAAGCGATGAATCATTCATCATTAGGGATTTATGCGAGTTAAATTTGTTTGAAAATAATTATATTTTGAACGGTTAGTATTTTTGTACATGAATACGCGATTGCTAAAGAAATTAAAAAAAATGGAGTGAAAGAACAATTATGATATTGAAGAAAAAAAGGCTTAAAATAAAATGATCACACAAAGTATGTTAAAAGATAATCGCACAAGCAATTGTATATTGTTATTTATCATACATTTATGTGATTAACATACATATTTAAAAAATTATTATTAAGAGCTATTTAACGATTCGCTTTATATTGAGTTTTTCATTTATTTTGCAATCCATGATACTATAGTTCGTTGTATAGAAAAACAACAATAGTGATGCATAGCTTACTTGATAAAGTCTATGTATCTTAAAGTGAAAGGTCACAAGTTCAATTCTTAACAAACACCTTAAACAGGTGCTACATGGCTGATTGTTATGATTCCCCTTATGGAAGATAGTAATGAATAAATACAATTTTAAAAAAAAAATTAATACAAAGTCTTTAAGATTGGATGAACAAAATCAGCAAATAATACATATAGGTTTTTTTAATAAAATTTGTTTAATTTTAAAATTTACAATTTACAAAAAAAAATTATTTATCCCGATAAATAAGTTGTACAAGAATTTGAGATACATAACAGTAAAGCTACCCACTTGCAATAGGTGGGGAGCTTTCTACCCTCCAAACTTATGATCTTTGAAAGATAACAATAAAGTTTTGAATATCAGACTAGTTTTGTGGTACGGGCACTGCCTCGGGTTCAATTTTCACGCAAATGAATTAGTTGGTCCGAACGATTTTAGTTTGTGATTGGAAGAAATGTAAATCATATGTCACAAAATATATAGGGAAAGAAGAATGAATAGAGAAGCCAAATTAGTTAAGAATTGAAATATTACTCCCTATCATATTACTTGCAATGATATGACATAAAGTAGAGCAGAAAATTGTCAAATCTTTGCAACAAATATGATACAGTTTATAGCTTTTATTTCACTTGATTACATGAGGAAGAAGAAACATCAATTTGCTTTCTCATATACTTGTAGTTGCTTAATATTTATAAAAGATTTTATTTTCCAATTAAGATCATAAATAAATGGTACATTAGTGGCTCGATTAAAGGTTAATGATGAAGAGGTAATTAGTAAATAGTAGGGCAAGCTATAAAGCCATATAAAATATAACATAGATGTAGAAGTGCAATAATTGCTCAAATAATCTCACCTAGCAAGCAAGATAGCCACGTAGACGAAGTCACGTAAGAGCCTCCACATGGTGGTCGCTCACGATGTTCTTGGCGTTTTAATATAAAGAAGTTGATGAAACAGAGCAAGACGTTTAGTTGCCACCAATTTATGTTTAGTTATCTAAAAGTTGTCAAAATGTAATTCTAATGCGTAAGGTTTCAATTTGCAAATGACCCATGATAAATAAACCAACACAAGCTTATATAATTCCTCGTATAATTTAATTTTCTACGGAAATTTAATCCCCAAGACAATCAAATAAATAGTAAGTTCAACTATATACTTTTGTTTAACCTTCTCATAAATCTAAAATTGCATACCACAACACGCACTTCACAAAATCATATTAATTATTTACTTTCACAAAATCATCTACATTTCCCGGATATCTTTGCTCGTAACACCTATCACATAATTACATATTCTATATAACACTAACATACTAACATACAGGGCCGTGGCAAAAATTTTAGAAACCCTGCTCTAAAAATAAATAAATTAGGCCCTTATATTATTAATAATTAGACATTATATATTATAGGCAACAATATTAAAGAAAATATAAAATTTGGAGGGTATGTTGAGGCCTGTACGGTGGGACTCCTTAGACCCCTTTGATACGGCCCTGTATGTAAACTGCGAATTGAGAAATTCGATTAAAATGATAGAAATTTCATATTATTTAAATTTGATTTTTTTTATATATGTAAATAAAGTTCTTCATGAATGTGGACTCGTGGAGGCACCTGATATTACGCACTGTAGGGATGATACTTGGTATTATCATTTATACACTTCAAGGGTAAGCAAAGAATATCCATACTACTAAATCAAACCTCCCTTCAAAACAAAAGGCATACGAAGGCATATCTTAGAGTTATATCGGCACTCCTCGGCAAAAGTTCTACTACAGGAGTACAAGTACATCCTCTTAGGCCTGATTGATTGGGGACATAATCAAGCCTTATTGAACCAAATTGATGTTACATTGCAATTCTCCACCATGATATAAGGAAGGTAAACGACATCACAAAATGCCCACTATTTTAGTTCACAGTTAGCACTATTGAAAATGAACTTCCCCATGAATAATAACAACACACTTTAGAAAAGAAAACCCTTTTCAAAAAAACAGAAATAGTGTTTAGCTTTAGTCCCAAAAACACTTTAAACAAATTAAGCATAATATACACAAATTATTTATACAAAGTAATAAAAATACTCCCTCGTTTTTTTTTTACTTGCTATATTAAGATTTTTAACACTATTTAACTTTAACTCACTTTAATGTTTTTATTGTTTAATACGTAACGGAAAACATAGTATATGAGATATTGTTTGATTCGTCTTGATATATATTTTCCGAAAATATAATTTTTTATTATACCAAACTTGATATATTAATTTTATAAGTTGCATGTTGGGAGATGCAAAAAGTAAATGTAGCAACTAAAAAAAGATTGAGGGAGTAAAATGGGAAAAAAATGATTAAATTAGCATGAAAATGCTACGTAATAAATCATAAGATCTAATAATGACTCAAAAAAAAGAAAAAAAATTATAATAATGAAGCATTTAGATGCATTGCACCAGTAATAATAAGAGCATAAAAATCAAAAAAACAATGAAAACAGCATCTCAACCTAAACTAAAACTACTTGCAGCAGAAGCCTACGCAGACCAAAACATAAAACATTGCTTAAATTGCAATGCAAGTTCAGCACCATCTCACCACACACATTTATGCTTCAAGTGAGGAAGTGAGTGTATTTGTAAGAAAGATCAGTAAAAGAAAAACATGATGTTAACGTCAATGACTTTACACGCTATTTAATTTTTAAAAAAAAGGGGCATTTCTCTATTCTAAATTCTCAATTGTGTGTCATCATCTGACACACCTCCACAACCTTACCCACCTATGAAAACACCCTTTCAACCATTTTATATGCAACATACTCTTGCCTCTTTCTCTCTCTCTCTTTCGTCCCCTAAATCTTCTCTACACTTAAAATTCCAGAAGTAAGATTACTTCCTTTCTTTCTGCAATCTCGTCTAAATTTCGGAAATATACCATCACTGAGTCCCCTTGCATTTCACAAGATCAAGGATGGCAACAAAAGCGGATTTCGCACAGAAACTGTTGTATGATCTCCGGCTCCGGAAAGAGCGTATGGCCAACACTGCTCATAGTACCTCAGGTAAATTTTGCTTCATTCCTGCAATTTGTCTATGCAAAGTTACCATTTTTGAAATTTACAAGGAGCACAATATAGAGATTTGAACTAAGAATACCAACCTGAACTTTGGAGTTGTTGCCCTATGAATAGCAAAATTCACAACACTGCATTGCAATATTGGCACCTTCATAACAAGTGCAAAATTGTGGTTCTTTTCTCAATTTACAAGTTACTATTAGCTGTCCAATGTGACTCCCTTTCCATAATAAAGTTCGTGTACAAACCTTTTAGCATCCCATTATCTGTCACATGCAGTGAGACTTTCTAAACACAACAAATCAACAATGTAGGCCAGAAATCAAGATCTTGGCATTATCGTCTCACTCATGCGTATAATAAAAAATAAAAGCAAGCCATGTAATAATACTATAGGCCATCTCTTTTGTAGTTTCATTCAGAAGTTATACATAAATACTCATCTTGCACCCATAGCCAAAAACTAACATGGGATATGCACAAACCTAATAATAAAGGAAGCGACTGTTTCAACATTTAGTTGTATCTATTTATTTGCTGCATACCATGAATCAATTTTAAAAACCCTTGTAATTGTAATCAAAAATTAAAATAAAAGAGCAAAGAACACAGCAGATGATGATCATGTCAATAGCTGCTACATCAAACACTACTAACACACCAGGGCTGGACAGACCTTTCAACTTATTGATGTTAATATTTCATAAGTTTCTGGTAAACAGATATGTAT
Organism: Suaeda aralocaspica; assembly: GCA_016808085.1. Lineage (NCBI taxonomy): Eukaryota > Viridiplantae > Streptophyta > Magnoliopsida > Caryophyllales > Amaranthaceae > Suaeda > Suaeda aralocaspica. The sequence continues at coordinate 7,267,880 of PYUH01000036.1, forward strand.
GGAAACTCAAGGCAAAACATCAAAGGATCCAGGGAAACAAGGATGCTCGAGACAGTAAGTTTTTCTATTAATGTACTTCGATACTCAGTAAATCTTTGAAACAATTGAGGTATCAGATAGCAACTAAAAATCTTAGTTTTGCTGCAGGTTGGAAGCAGGTACAAGAGTTCTGGCAATAGTCAGGCATCCACTGGTATTGTACAAGCTTCTAATCAAATGGTCCCTTATAATAGAGGCGATCACTCAGGACAAATAGCAGACCTATCAATGGCACTGGCCTATGCATTTGATAACAGAGGTAAGCTCAAAAGACTAGATATTGCAAGCAACGGTGCAATGATAAATGTCTTGCAGCAGATAGGAAAGAAATCAATGCAACAGTCACTTGAAATCAAATGGCAATCAACAAGCCAATTCCCAACCCTCACAAATCTTCACATCGATGAAATAGCTAAGGGAACTCAAAAGCTAAATCAAATACTTAGAGCCTGTTCTAGTGGCATAAACCTTGACAAAGGCTCCACAGACATAGGGAAAGAGCTGTGGAAAGGAGCAATGGAATTGGAACAATCCCTAAGAATGCTTGTAAGCTTACAAGAAGCATCAGATAACACTGTGACCCAGCAAAGTAAAGGGCGGATAAAATTGTTAGATGACAACGGAGACAGTGAGGATGAAAGCACTGTTGCCAGCTTGGAGAAACAAAAGAAAGTGGAACGACCAGTCTTCTCATTTGACAAACAGCATAAGAATAATAAAGCAAGTGTACAGAACAATCTCCCACAAAATCTTACAGCCCTTCAGCCCCCTCCTTATCTAGAGGATCCAAATACTAAGCCTGTGAGAAATGAATCCACCACCTCAAAAAGAGGTAATCTTCATAGACGCTCTGCTAGCTGTGGCTCAGAAATTCAAACTTCTCAGCTAACGACTTCCTCAAAATCAAAAAACAATGCAGCAAGACTTCCCAATGTCATTGCTAAGTTAATGGGTTTAGAGGAGCCTCCACAAAACACGAATCCAAAGGTTTCCACAGAAAGTACAGTCTCCCAACAAAAATCAAGAGGGTCAGTTTCAATTCATACTACGGAAAGAAGCTCCACAAATGCCAGTTCAAAGACTGAAAACATCAAAAATGCCAAAACCCAGAGTAACCAAAACAGAGCGCAAAGCAACAAAATCACGACACTAATGCCTCACAAAATAGAGCAACAAGATCCATACAGAGTAACAGATGTTCATAAACCCACAACCGATCCACAAAAGCTGAAAATGAATGAGAAAGAACAGGAGGGTACGAAGAATTATGTACAAGAGTCAAAAGCAGCAATCTTCAAAATCAATGAGCTACAAAGTAAAATTACACACCTAAATCAAGATGATGAGAGCCAAATGGAGATTAGAAGAGAAGCAAAGGTTAGAAGCATGAAACAAAAGCATCAAGATGTAGCAGATGCCAAAGAAATATTGCAGAGAATGGGAACACCAGAAAATGGAATTTTGGTAGTGCCAGAAACCATGCAAGCAGATACACTAGGAACTGCAAACGCCCATGAAACACAAAGGGCAGCAGAAGAAGGCAGCCCTTTACCATCACTACAAAAGCAGAATCGAGACTTTCAGCAAATAAACATGCAGTATGAACCTCAAGGAAAGAAACTTAAAGCAGAGAACAAGAGCCATCAGAAGGAAAACCTGAAATCTGAGCTGAGAAAAAGAGTACACAAAACAGAAAAGCTGCAAAGTTCAAGAACTGCAGCACGAAATTTAAAGAATTTGCAGAAGCAGCTCCCCACTACGCAGCTAAGTGTTAGAAGGAAAAAAGATGTATTGGCGGCTACAAAATCATTAATTAACAACCCGCAAAATGAAGATCTAGTCGGAAATGGTAAATCCATAAAATCAAATGATAGAAAAAAGAGCTCCAAGGGTATAAAATCAGATCAAAGCAGCCCCTCAGCAGATGAGGTATCTGAATCAAATAAAACAGGAGATAATGCTAACTTCAATGAAGATGAGAAGTGTGCCCACAATTCAGCCAAAGAAGTGGGAGGTAAAATAAAACCACCAGAGGTTAGCAGCAAAATAAAGACAAATGTGGATATTACAAAGACAGTCATAGCTCCAACAGCAATGGCAAGGGCATCAAAGCCTCAGAGATCAACATCATACAGGCTAAAGCAAAGCAAACTTGGAAAGATCAACAATTCTAGCACAGCAACAAAGGCGGATGCAAGCATCCCAAAATCTACAGAAAACAGAGCAGGAATTGATGAACAAAGGAACCAACCGGCACATGAAGTAACACGAAAGAACATAGACGCTGAATATATTGCCACAAAAAATCACGCAGTCAGAAATGAACATTCAGCAAACCGGAAAGAAGTCACAAAACTCCTTCCAGATGAAAGAGTAAGAAAACTATGTTCAAGATAGAAAATTCTTGAGTTTGTAAGACAGACTTCAATAATTACTAAGACATACTTTATGCAGGGTGATCACAAAGTATTTACAGCTTCTGACAATCAACAAGAACTGGTATCTGAAGAAGATGAATGCATACCACAGATAATTGCAACGGGTAAGAATTAATAAGCAAACAAGCTTCAAATGCATTCCTAACACAGGCTTTAATTTTCCAATGAAATATTACACCAACAGACCAGTTGAAACATTTTCTCTGTTGCATCTTGACATAAACAAAGCTATATTCAATTCTCCTCCAAATGTTTTTGGCATAACCTATGTTCAAACACTCACCAATCTCATTGGCATTTAAAAGCTACCAACACTCCGACTAAAGAAGGAAACAAGCAAGACACTTAAACAAATTAGAAAGATTGCACAGTAGGGAACTATATATTTTTACCCCAAAAAAGGCTTGACAGTTGATACTAATTATTCTAATGCCATTGCAGCTAGCCGAGAAGATTGCAACAACAATTCCAGTGATCAGAACCAGAAGCCTATAAAAATAGAAAAACAGGTACAGCTCACAGAAGATGAGATGTTCTTGAAGCAAAAACTCATTACAAGTCATCTTTTCCTTAATACAGCAGAGGCACTGTTCAAATTGAACATTCCTATTAGCATCCTTAACTACGCAAGTGATCAAATCTATGAAGATAAGGATAGCAAAATCATACAAGACTGTGGCTATGAACTTCTGAAAAGGAAAGGGAGAGGGCAAGGGATAATTTTTCCTACCATCAACATGATATTAAGCCAGAGAAAAACAAGTTCTTTAGATGATTTGGTGAGGCAACTACACAAGGACTTTGAGGTCCTGCAATCTCATGGAAGAAACGGAAAAGATGACTATGATTTTGCAAACCACATACTCAAAATGTTGGAGAGTGACATCTACAACAAACATCCTGATCTAAACAGCATGTGGGACTTTGGCTGGAATGAGGTGATGTTTGATGAAGTAATAAACGATATGGAGCAGTTACTGCTTGACGAATTCATGGAAGAGTTAGTATATGAGTGCTTGTAGATATAGTATAGAACACCCTAAGAATGAAATTTGTAGAAAGCCTTTTTTGCTTTTAAGGCATTACGCTTGTACATATACCATAGAACACTTAAGAAAGAAGTTCGTAAAAAGCCTTTTTTGCTTTCAATCACAAGTGTTGTGAGGCATTACTCTTGTATATGTACTACAGAGCACCTAAGAATAAAATTTGTAAAAAACCTTCTTTTTTTGGCTTTCACTCTCCCTTGTTATGAAGTTCTTAGATTTAAAAGGTCACACCAGGGCACACGTGCATATGAAATCACCTTTGGTGGCTGAGGCACACACACTCTAAAGAGGCACCTATTTGGGGTTCTTTTTGTTAAATAAAATTAATCTATATTCCCTATTGCACCCAACCTACGGGAGATGCACAAGGCGCAAGGCACACAACCCTCTTGGGCCTAGGTGCAGCTCTCACCTTTCTAAACTAAGATTATGTAATTCACACATTCCTTATATTCCTTGTACACAAGTTGACTTAGGATTTGGGAAAAGATTTCTCTTCATCTTTCATTTGTAAATACCAAAGACTATATAATTTAATACACACCAAACCATTTCACCTCAGGAAAAGTTTAAAATATATATATACAATTAAAGCACTAGCAATTAATTGAGAGAACAACCTTTTGCAGCACTTTCAAGAATACAAGAACACAGCAACAAATGACCACAATGAACCTGGCTTCAAATCAGCCATGACATCAAACTTTTAGTCCAACCACAACAATTGATTAATCCCTACTTTTATTTCTAGTAAAACATGGAAGAATATGCGACTCTTTGACAAGTAAATGGACAATATGGGTTCGGGAATTGTTGATGTAAACAATGAACCTTCCGGGAAACTTCTCAACCTTTTCTTTGGTTTTCCTATGTGAAGATTTTTTAAAAAAAAAATCACATAATATCCTTAACAGAAAGGATAAACTTCCAAGTCCTGAACCAAATAGCTCACTGGAAAGCATCCCCCACTAAACTGATTTGAAAACAAATATTTTTGCATTTGCCCAATGCGTTCCTCCTTTGAAGGTGCCTGCCACCTTTTAGAAATGGTTTAAACTAGGCTAAGAGAGAGAGATGGCCGTTTAAAATACTAGTAATTGATTTTTCATTTCACTGTGATACAAGCATCAAAGCGTCATTCCCAACCATACAAAATCATCCAAAGAATAAGCGTTGTCCACAACAATTAAATTCATACAAACAAAAATAATCCATAACAAATTTTATTTGGCAAATATTCTCCATCCATGCATATCATCAATTTGCGACAGGAGATATGACAAACCAAAGGAAAAGCTTTATCATCAATGCTACACTGCGCTTTTCACTCCACGTACACCATAAAGGAACAAGTTTCCACACTCCATCCTTATTTAGGCAAACACATCTTGATGGTACATCTTAGCAGCACAGGGTAGAATGCATTGATTTAAGCGAGTCAAAGACATCAAACCAAAAGGCATAGAATTTTTTTTATTTCATGTCACAAGCAACAAGCACTTGCAATTTGTAGTCAAAATTTTCAACAAGCACTTGCAAGTTGTAGTCAAAATTTTCATTGATAAAGCAAGCCCCTCAACATTGATATTAGTGCCGAGTACCCTAGCCGTAGCCCGCACACCCCAAACCCTTCAAAAACCTCCAAGAGAGAACTTTCATCCCAACTAAACATATACTCCGACAAATAATCACCTCCCATTATTTGCCTTTGGCTCTCCAACCAAAAAATAAACCCATATCAAATAAACTTTCAGACCATTAGGGTGTCTAAGAACAAACATCAAATAAACTTTTTGCTACCATTTGTAGACAGCACAGCAATATATACAAGTATTGAAGCAGTCCTTGAACGAGATAACTGATTCTACACCGATCACACCCCACAACATCTACAGGCAATTTTCAGCTACAACCCAAGTCCAACCGATGCATACCATAACATTAGATTATAAGGGGATTAAGGTGCCTCCACAAATTCCTCAACAGCATGAATTATGTTGTTCCACAAGGTGCTCAATCATATCGTTTCAGTTCCAATATAACTCAATTGAAGGAAGACGGTTGGAGGATATTCAGTGTGCATTTTTGCTTGTATTACACCACAAAACACCATATTCCTCTAAAAATTAACACGATATAACTATGTATGACCCAAATTTATCACTTGTGAAAATAGAATCAAACTAGTTCAATAGCTGAACAATTGAGCAAAACGCAACCTTGTTCATTTATTTAAAAATAAAACTATTTTGTCACTAGTAAAAATTAAAAATATAAAAGGATGTAACATAATTATGTAAGACAAAACAATTATCATTTGCATATAAAGAAAAAGATCATTGACAAAACAATGTAAAACAAATTTGCTGTCATCAAAAAAGTAAAATAATAAACCATGTAAACAGCAACCTTGTTCAACTACTAACATCATAGATACAATCATACAACTCCATAACTACCATTTATGGACTATTAATAAGTGGAATTGTCGAGCAAGGGCATACACAGCACCTACAGCCCACAACTAATATCACAGCAGAAAAACAAGACAAAAAATAGATAAAACATAGCTAATGGAAGAACAGAATTACGCTCAAGTAAGATCAAGCAAGAAACAAAAACTACAATCAAGAACAAACCCATCAAAAATACAAAGCAAAAGGTTACATATTGTAAATAGTAGCATATAAGCTCGACTTCAAATAACCAACACAAAATATAAAAAGAACACATATCAGCAGCAAACTACGATCCATATAGACAAAAAAGCTTACTATAAATCCTTGTAACAAATATGTCTACAGCGACTTCTAAAGAGCTAAAGAAAACATAATAGAAACAGTCTATCTTGTAGACTAGACAGCCAAAACTACCACTTTCGCAGCTAAAATACTACAAAGCAAGTCACGTAGCAGCAAGACATGTGCAGCAGTCCATTCAAGCAAAGGACACATTTCATTTGTCTGCAATCACGAAATCACCAAAACCACTTAAGCAATTTGCGCCCAATGAGCTCTCACATACCTGAACCAAACATCACATTGCCAACTTAATTCATCATTCAAATGTCAAGCAAAAGAAATTAATCATTAGAAATTATAATCAAAACTCTATAAGAACTTATGAACATATGATTATATACACCCTCCCAAGTAAACAAGCAATTATAATGAAAACTCACTTAGCAATTAACATATAATTAAGCATACCCTTTCAAGTAAACAAGCAACTAAGTCATTGCTAAATCAATAATATTGCTGCAAACATGCAATTACCATTAAGTAATAAAGTTTTTAGAGTACATACTACCTCAGTAATAAGAAGGCGGCATTCGCTGATACATGCCACCAGGGGGTCCTTGAGGAGGACCCTGAGGAGGAGGACCCTGGTTCATATACCCACCACCAGAAGCCGAAAGCCCATAACCACCACCAGCACCACTGTTCTCTTGATAAGGTGGCGGCACACCCATAGAACTAGGAGGTGGTGGCATCCGATACGAACCAAACTCTCCAGCAACAGGACCAGCATACTGCGAATGCGAACCACTATACGGCCCACCAACAGAACCACTATACCCACCACCAGCTGGACCCTGACCCGGTCCCATCCCCATTCCCGGACCAGAACTAGGCCCAAGCCCATAACTTGGATACCCTCCCATCGGTCCACCAAACTGTGGATTCGTCGAACCAGCCATCCTATCCCCACCCATCTCACCCCCAACATTAGGCAACACCGGGTTCGCCCCGCCAACTTTCCCTTTCTTCCCATCCTCCGCCAACTTACACATAACCTGGTGCCCATCAATCACCTTCATCGGCTCCATCAACGCCATCCTTGCCCCTTCCTCAGTCTTATAAATAAAAAACGCAAACCCCCTCGCTTTCCCGCCTTGCTTATCGAACCCCAACGGCCCTTCCTCAATCTCCCCGAACGAAGCAAAGTAATCCAACAACCTCTCCGCAGATATCCCATACGGCACATTCCCAACATAAACCTTCCTTGTAGCCTGATCCTCACTATTCGGCCCTCGCCCCGCAGACGCCAAATGCGTAACCGTCATCCTCCCATCAATCTTCTTACTCGGCTGTCGAAGCGCCAACAATGCCCCATCCACATGCTTGAAAGTTACAAACCCATACCCTTTCGACTTCGCCGTCGTCTTATCACTAATCACAACAGCCTCATCAAGCTCACCATACGTAGTAAACAACGACTTCAATGACTCAGTAGTTGTCTCAGGACCTAAACCTCGAACGAAGAGCTTTCGCCTCGAAACATCGGAATCTGCGAGAGCGCGTGCGGAAGACAAGACATCAGAGTGGCGAACAACGGCGGTTTGAAGAAGAGAGAGGAGTTGCTCGTGTGAGAAAGGCTCAAGGAGTTTACGCGCGTCTTCGGGTGATAGGGTTTGAGAAGGAGGTAAATCGGAAGGTGGAGTTAGGGTTTGGAGTTCTGGGTTGTAGGAGTTGCCGTTTTCGTCGGCTTTACGCTTCTTTGTGACGTCCATTGATGGTGGAAAGTGAAAACCCTAGTTATGGCGGAGGAGAGATAAAGTAAGGTTAGAGAGAGAAATTTTGGGGATTTTGATTTTTTTTTTTGATTTTGAGGTGATTGAATGACGATGTTGAAGTGCGAGAAAGATGGATGGTGAGGGGATATATATATAGATAGATGGTTAGGAGTTGAGGTGTGGGGATTAAGGGAATTCTAAGGAAACCTAGCCCAAAGCCCCCAACTCTCCAAATTATGCCTTCAAAAAGGCTTTTCCGATGCGTAAGGGTGCGTTTTTTCCCACCGATTTGGTTGAATTTTAGCGCAGAGATAAGGTTATATGATGCGTTAAATGTCATATGAAGTAAGTCATTATTATTTGAGAGAGTAAAAGAGTGTATGTTGTCCACATGAGATTATCAGACAAATATTACTTACTAGTATTTATTTAGCTTTGAAACATTTTGGACGATTGATTTTGTATTATTTTATTCTCGATTATGATCATTAATTAATTAATCACATATATATAAATATTAATTATGACATAACTTATTCCTTCATCTTTTATTACAATAACTTCTGAAGAATTTTGAAAGCATTCATGGACACACTTCAATATAAAATCCAAAGTTATTTCTAAATTTGGCTCCATTGACGTTCGTGGTAAGTAATTTACAAGGATCGGGAAGTAGGCGTTTATCTAACTTCTATATGATGTTGTTCATATCCATAAACCGAGTGTTAGCGTTGGTTGAGACTCATTTGATAGGCGAACAAGCTATTCACATTACTAATATTCTTTGATTTGGAGGACATACCTGTATTGATGCTCAAGGTTTAACATGAGGGATTTGGATCCAGTTGAAAACTAAACTAGTTAGGTCATGTTCTCCCCGATTTATCTTTACCTATTTCAATAAATAATAATAATAACAATAATAATACAATAAAATATATAAGTTCAGTAAAAGTCAATTTCAATACAATCGTTAATAAATTGTTAATGTTTTAAGTAAAAATAAGCTTGATTCAGTAAAAAGTTTAGATCATAAGAATAAGCTTAATTCATCAATAATAAGTCGGATTAACAAATATAAGTTGTGCACACTAATGGTTATGTACTTACGTATATTTCTCTCTTTTACCTTTCTTTGAATTGAGAGAGTATCTATATATTACTCCAATTGAACCCAAATAAATCCTAAATTTTCACTTGAAATCAATGTCTTTTTAAATTTTTTTTGACGTTCAAAATTCACTCTTTTTCTTTAGCAATCCTTAGGGTATGTTTACAAAATTCATTGATGAATTTTAAAAGTTTAGGGTTTTATTGAGTTGAGGACTTGAGGTTGTTGCAATTGATCTGGGGATTTTACAATTTGTTTGTGATAAATATCGTTTTGTTGTTTCAAATCCCAATTCACCCGCCCTTCAATGTTCATTGAATTTGTGGTGATTTTTTTTTTTTGGCATATTTTGTAGTGATGGAGGAAACAAAGTGCTATTGTGGAGTTCTCATTGCCAAGCTCCATTCATGAACTTTAAAAGGTTACTTAAGCATTTGGTTTGAAGAGAGAAGGAAGTTAATTGCAAGTCCACATTGAAGAATTTCCCTAACAACTTGTTTTATCTACTCTTTACTTTTGCTTGTGTTGAGTTTGGCATTGAATTGCAAACTCATGCGTTCATTATGATAAAGGTAGCTTCATCGATAGATGAGTATGTTAGGTGTTGAAGAAGGGGGGGGGGGATGTGAATAAGATTACATTAGTGAGGTGTTTAGGGTTTAATTGGGGATTTTGGGATGAATAAATTAGTTGGGGGAAAATGATTTGATAACATTAATTTGTTGCAATGGACCCCACTTAACAAACATTGTGATAAAATCCTTTACTTGGTACTAATATTTGAGATTTTGTAAAACAAAAGGTACTAAAATATTGAGAAAAAAAAATCATAAGGTATTAAGATTCAAAATTTGGAAAATAAGGTTCCAAAAAACAAACAAAAACCTTAGGGCTTGTTTGGCATCGTTTTTTGTTTTTTGTTTTCAGTTTTCAGTTTTTTTAAACAAAAAACAAAACCAGGAAACAAAAAAAAGGTGTTTTCACTTTTGTCAGTTTTCATAATTTTCATGATTGCAATAAATTTGGCAAATTTTTAATTCATTATATGACTTATATTCTATGTTTTTAAAAAACAAAAAACCAAAAAAACAGAAAATCACAGCAATATCGAACAAACCGTAAAATATTAAAATGAGATTTGATTGGAAATGCAATGAAGGAAAGAATATTAACAATTTTACTTTTTTTGTTGGCAAAGGAAAAAGAGAAAGGTATTAAGGTCCTGTTTTCCTCGACTTATTTTTACTTATTTTCAGCAAAAATAAGTTTAGTTCAGCAAAAATAAGTTCAGTTAAGTAAAAATAAGTTTCGTTCAGCAAAAATAAGTTCAGATAAGTAAAAATAAGTTTCGTTCAGCAAAAATAAGTTCAGATAAGTAAAAATAAGTTTAGTTCAGCAAAAATAAGTTCAGATAAGCAAAAATAAGTTGACGAGAACATAGCATAAGAAAGGAAAAAGAAGAGAAGAATAAAACATGGCTTTTGCACAAGGTTGTTTGTTTGTTTTGCTTAAAAAGGAAAGGTAATCAACCTATTTATCGCTTCTTCCACCTACACTTAGCAACCACAATCATTATTTTCTAACTCAACACAACCATACCCACCATCAATATTGCCAACAACAACCATGCACTAAAACAGTTCAATTTTCAGCATCAACATCACCACCACTAACACCGTCCACATCGCCACTGGGAATACCACCCCAAAACCACCTTAACCATTCCACAAGCACTCACCTTACCACTTACAATGACCCACACTCCCTGAAAACCACCCTTACTCATACCCAAAAGCAGGGTCGTGCACATACCAGCCTTAATCGTAATTTGAAACGGATTGGAGTAGGAGACTCTAGTCCGGTCCTCCTTGCACCATGGAATTTGGTGTTTCCACAAAAATCAAGTCCGAATCCGTTACCTAAATAGAAATAATTTTTATAGAAATTTATATTAAAGTTTAATGTATTTAAATGTTGTTGAAGTTAATTAATTATGTTTAATATAGAATTATATTTTATATTGTACTTAGCAATTTAAGATGGAAATAATTTTTTTTAGAAAAGAATAAGTTTTTTTTCTTCAATTAAAAAAATTGATAAAAACACTCGATTCATGTTTGAACAGGCATGTGTTTCGTCTGCTCTTATTTTTTCCCCAAATTTGGATTTTAGTCCATAACTAGTTGAATTATGGTCCACTAATCAAGTCTTAGACCACTGCACTCTCTTACCAGGAACCAACTCCATTCACCCACGAAATCATCCTTACCCACCCTCAAAACCACCTCCCCTTCTAGCACTGTTGACTACAAATCGTCATGGTGTAAAAGGTTATCCTTAAGATACTACTTTATTCATATTTTTCATTACCATCCATTACCATTTGAGAGAAAGGTATTAAGTGGGAATGAAAATTTATGAAAAAAAAAATTGAGTATAAACTAACATTATTAAGAGAATGGAAATTATTATTAACATAAATTTCATTCTCATTAATATAATTTATTTTCAAATCATCGACCAAACAAGTCGTTAAAAGTATTTGACAGCTTCCCAAACAGACTAGGGGCCTGTTTACTTCAACTTATAATCAGTTTAGTTCAACTCTAATCAGTTCAGTTCAATTGAGCTCAACTCTTCGTTAAAAACATAATAAAAATAAAAAATTTTAGTTTAGTTCAATTTAGTTGTTTTCACTCCCAATCCTATCACTCTTTGATAGTGATGAGGCTATCGCACACCTATCAAAAGTAAACCAAACCACTCTAACTAATATAGCTAGGGAAGTAGGGAACGAATCCACATGGAAGCAATTAAACCTATTTGTTCTAAAAAGTTTAAACTGTGTAAAGGGCCTTTGAAAGTTGAATTAAGACTAAAAAGTTAACTGAAACTAGAACTGAGTCGATTAAGGGAATGAATTTATGACTAAGCCTAGGACATCGGTTCACCACAGATTAACAAATGAATTGCACACAATTAATTAATTTGATTATCAATTTCCTTGAATTAAGGTTCACTAATTCTCTCGAATCTAGTCCCCTTCAAAACTTGACTCTCGCTCACTTAGCTCGTTTTGCCTATTGTCCTTATGATCTAATTGTGGTAATCTTACCTCCCGGCATCGATTTCAACAATATCAAACTAATAATTAAACCTGACCAGTATTTAACTGAAAGCAATAAAAGTTGACAACAGGAATTCAAGTACATTAATAACCAAACTAACAATTATAAACAAGCATCAAAATCAATCCATGGATCCCCTAGTCCTAGAAAGGGAACTACTCACGCATAATAGAAACTAAAGGAACCAATTTAATCATAAGAACTGGAATTGAAAACATGACTACAACAATTAAACTAATTAACAAGAACAAAATAACTCAAAAGCAAGAACTAAAACAAAAACAAGATCTAAAATTAAAATACTACTAACAATTAAAACTAAGGAAAATAATTAAACTAATAAAAACAAGAGAAGAAATAAAGAAGAACCTGAAATTGCGATTGTAAAGAATGAATGATTAAGTTTTGACAAAAGTGAGTTCTAGAGAGAAACTGAATGAAAAACCCTAAGGAGAAAAATAATCTCCAATCTAAAGTCTAATCTAATGTGTAAAAAAAACCTAACACAAGATGTGTAAAAAAAACCTAACACAAGAACTATTTATATGAAAAGTACAATGCTTGAGCTAAAAAGGAGTGAAAAACGGGCTCCGGACAAACCGCCTGATCGGGCGCACGAAGCGAGTGATTTTGGCCTTGGAAGCAATCCGCCCGACTGCCCGGGCGAAATGACTTTCTCGCCTAAATCAAGTCAGCTCGTCTTGTGTTACTCCAAGCTTCATCATAGCTTCCTGATTACTTCAATTCTAACCCATGGCTTCTAGCATCTAGTTGTAACTCATATGATTGCCTCGGAATCAATGCAAAAACACCGAAATCCTGCAAAAAAGTCAATAACAAGCGCAAACAACTCCATACAACCAAATGTTAACCAAAATAGCTCCGAAGAGCATAGGTTAGAGTCAAAATAAACCAGAAAAGGGAGTAAAATATAAGAATAAAATACACTTATCAGATAGCTACCCCTCCATATCATCATACATTAAAATGAATTTGAAATATAACATCCCATGTACCTCAATTCCTCAAAGTTAAACATCAATGTACTATTCATTGAGATATGATGTGTTACATGTCTCATATTGCAATAAATAAATAATTATATTTCACATTAAGGATCAATAGAGGTAAAATTGAATCAAATTTTATTTTTTTTTGTTGACAATCAATTTTACATGTATATTAAATCATATACTCGGGGCATCGCCACGACCAACAACTAGTAATATATTAAAAGCTTTTGAAGCATGACTACATGTCATGTGGCACTCCCACAACCCATTTGTAAGCTATCATTCAATATCATTATGTATTAAAAAGAGTTTTATGAGATTTGAACTCATGATCTCAAAGTCAAACATTAATAAATTGATCGTTGAGCTATGACATGCTATAAGTTTCTTTTATTGCAACAAATAAATAGATAACATGCAATGAATCAATATAAGTAGAAACATGTTTTTACAAATGCATTAAACTGTACACCCAGGGCATCGCCCGGGCCTAAATCTACTCCCTTCGTTCTTAAATGCTTGATACGTTTGAAATCTTACACTATTCATATGAAGTCTTGTTTGATTCATCTTAATGAGTACATTATTAATATTTAATCATGATAATTTTTACATATACACAACAAATAATATTTAAAGTCAAACAAATGTATTAACCTATGTGAAATTCAAAATGTATGAAACGATAAAAAACAAAACATAAACGAAACAAACTACCAGTAGGCCACAGGCGACAACAAATAAAAATGAAAACTGAAAATTGTAATCCAAGAAATACCCTTTTCCAAGGCGTTGAAAAAACCTCATTTTTTCTGTCTTAAATTAAATTTTCTCTTTCACTCGTTAATTAACCTTAATAACCCCACATAATCATCTTCCACCCAAAATTCTTCTTTCATTTCGCCGTTGTAATAAACTGTAACTTCACTTTACTTCCTTTCTCTCTCACCTCCCAATATCAATTCAACTTAATCCTTTGATTTCGATTAATTATTTAACACATTATTTTTTTTTGCAGAATTCATTGTAATCTTTAAATATTGAGAATTCATTTGATCTAATTTATGTAATTTTTACTGCAGAAATATGGCTTCCTCTACACTTATTTGCGATACAGATGCTTGGAAAAATTTGAAGGTAATTATCTTCATTAATTCAATCATATTTTTACTGTTTATTAATTGAATCATATTAAAATTAATTGAATTTAACTTTATTTTATTTGAATTACTGAGCTTTGCAATTTAATTTAATTTCTAAATTTGAAAATTTTGATTAATAGACACATGTTGACGAAATTAAGAAGACGCATCTTCGTGATTTGATGGGTGATGCTGACAGATGCAAGTCAATGATGGTGTATGTTTTTCTCATTATTAACTAATTTAATCAATTTTTTTGGTGTATGTACTTATTTATTTATTTATTTCAATGATTAATTAATTTATTAATATTATTTGTTAATTATGTACTGTAGCTTTACACTTGCTAAATAATTGTACCAAATTTGTAAATTTGTTGGTTTGTGAAGTGAATTTGATGGATTGTTGTTGGATTATTCGCGGCAAAATGCAACTGTTGACACCATTGATAAGTTGTTTAAGTTGGCAGAGGTGAGTTAGTAGTCAATTTCGAAGCGAAATCGAATTTGTGATTGTGATGAAAATCTTATGAAATTCGAATTTGTGTGTTTTGTAGGCGGCGAATCTTAAAGATAAGATCAATAGAATGTTTAATGGAGAGCATGTATGTTTATTGTGGAAGGATCATCTTCATATTGTTTATTGTTTTCGTTTTTGTTGAGCAACGCAGCAGAGTTTCTCTTCTAATATTATGGTTTTTATGTTTAAATTACACCAGATTAATAGCACAGAGAATAGGTCTGTTCTTCATGTTGCTCTTCGCGCATCAAGGGATTCTGTGATAAACAGTGATGGAAAGAATGTGGTCCGTGATGTGTGGCAAGTTTTGGATAAAATACGAGATTTTTCTGAGAAAATCCGAAGTGGTTCTTGGGTAACTAGAACTACAATCTGTTTTTCCCGTACGAACCCTGTGAATTTAGGTGTCTCTTGGACAACTCTATAATGTTAAGCACTTGTTTTTCAGGTTGGAGAGACAGGGAAGCCCCTGACAGACGTTGTTGCTGTTGGTATTGGTGGGAGTTTCTTAGGACCTCTCTTTGTCCACACAGCGCTCCAAACAGGTTAGAACTTGCAGTCTCATTGTGTTACTTTTGTTAATGGCTCTCTAATTGAATGCTGATTAGTAACCCTACTTTATATCTTGCTTTAATTTGTTAGAACCTGAAGCTTCTGAATGTGCCCGAGGACGTCAGTTACGCTTGTAAGTCTGCAGCATTTATGTATGTGTGCTTTTATATGGTAACCCTTGTGAATCAAAGCCTTCTATATATATATATATATATATAATGCACGCACACGTATGTACATACATACATACTTACACATATTTATACATTTATTTATGTATGCGCCATTAACTGTACATGTGTATCCTATAAAAGGATTAACAAGTTGTGCATATCTTTGTTAGCTGTATAATTGTATATGTGTATCAATAATTTGGGTATGTAATGATATTCTCGTGGAAGGCTTTTAGATTTTCATGTATGTTAGATTCCCGTTTGAACACAAAATTCAATGAAAACTGTGAAAGGAATTGCGCTTCAGAAAATAATTTCATTTGTTTATTTATGTAGCTATTTTTATGTGATTGATACCATCCTAACACTTTTAGCTAGCCTGGATGATTACTTTCATCTTCCAAGGACAATTTCACCCGTCTTGCGGACTTTTCTTTTCCTTTTTTTTTTTAATACATGCCACTTCAGATTCCACCCGCTTAAAACTCTTTCAAACTCATTTATATTTGCACTACTCCCTTTACTAATAAATCATTGTGCTTATTTTATGCATTACAGTGGGTCTCCACTCTCTCCTATTAAGTATTGAGTAGAATCTTGATTCACCAAAACTCCACCTACAACTTAGCTCAGATTTTGCCACTTTAATGGAAGAAAAACCAAATTTTGTATCAAGACTTAGGGTTGATCTTGCTTTAACAAAATATAGGGCTCATTTCAACTACAGCATTTTGATGGCTATTGCTGGTGTATGGATTTTGTAGTCCCTTTTTAAAGTTTTACATGGACTTGTGTGCTTATTTTGTTTCAAGACCTGGCGGGGCCAAGTCTTAAGACTTAGCGTTGATCTTGCTTTATGAAAGTATAGGCCTCATTTCAACTATAGCATCTTGATGTTTGTTGCTAGTGTATGATATTGTAGTCCCTTTTTAAAATTTTACATGGACTTTGTGCTTACGGATCGAGAAAATTACCTTGCCAGAAAAGGTTGATATATCTCCTTGTGACATAGTTCAACATTATGCATTTGTACATTTCACTTATCATTCTCTTTCGAAGAGCAGAGACTGTAGAGGCTTAGCTGATGAAAATTCAACAGTAATTAAATTGGCTTATGTACTTCATACCTCATATTTTGCTATTCGTTGAGTGCATTTCAAGTTGTTATTACTCAGCTAAAACCTTGACGTAAGCTATATTATTATGGGGCCTAATAGGCTAATATATCCTTTTTTTATTTTGTTGCAGTCTTGCAAATGTTGATCCAATAGACGTTGCAAGAAATATTACAGGATTGAATCCTGAGACTACTTTAGGCAAGTAATATAAATGTATGCTTTTCAAGTCTTGCCTTCTGAAGTTGTTTGTTGACGTATTAATTTTTCATTTGGTGGTGTAGTTGTTGTTGTATCAAAGACTTTCACAACAGCTGAAACCATGTTGAATGCTCGAACAATGAGGGAATGGATTTCTTCTGCTCTTGGGTTAGTATATGTTCTAAATTTATACTGCAATAGTGCATTCTATTGTTATACATTAGATCCTAATATGTACTTGAATACTTTGAACCAGCCTGCAAGGTGTATGTAAACTATGCAGATATAATTGAAATGCTTTGCTAGTCTTCAATTTGTTTTATGTTTGAAAGTGCATACTATTCTATAATTTTGGGGACAATATGGTTGCTATGATTTTGATGGTTCTCACTTGTTATAGATGCCAACAAAAAAAGTTATCTTTTTTAGACCATTAATAGTTGGGTTGTGATTGCAGGCCTGCTGCCGTTGCAAAACACATGGTGGCTGTTAGCACTAATCTTACGGTGATGTCCTCTCCTTTGACTTGGAATATGTATAAGCTGTACTTCATACAGTATATCTTCCTTGTCTTTCTTTAGTTTGGAGGCAACATTCAATTTCATTACATTTGCTTCTTTCTCCGATGGGAGTTGGATTTCATCTAGTAATTTCTTTCATCTGTATAAAAATGAAATATTGAAATCCATTGCAGAGAATTAATAGAACAGAAACTACAACAATAGTTGGCAAACAGGAAGAATTAGAGTGCGTCTGCTTTTGTAAAGCAGGATTATTTCATGACCTTGATTAAGATTCCACCAACCTTAGATGTTTATAAACCTTAGTTGTTTATAATTTAATACTAATTTAAATCAGATCTTTTTTACATCTGATTTTCTAAGCCTTGAGAATTTTACTGACTCTTGTAAATGAAATAACATGTCTAACTGTGGAAAGATTAACACCTTCATGTAGTGACATCATTTTCCAAATGCACTGAATTGCAGTTTTTCTCTCTAAGATTTCAGGACTAATCTACTCTAAAACTGTGAATTAATCTGTTGACCCTTAACTATTTTCCTGCTAGGGCGGGTCTTGAGTATCTTGAGTGGTTAAAGTGACTTGGGATGATTCTAGTGTCTGTTTCAATTAATCAAAGCCTTAATCCCATAATTGGGGTCGGCTAAATTCTAGTGTCTGTTTGATACCATCATATTTTAATATTGACTTTAGTTTTAGGTACCTTGGTTGCAATAGATGGGGACTTGTTGTGCATGTTGGAGAGCCTCTAAACATGTAATCTATATACATGTTTTGTTGACATTCCCTCTAATCTGTTTTGTAAATTTCCATTCAGCTTGTTGAAAAATTTGGCATCGACCCTAATAATGCTTTTGCATTCTGGGATTGGGTTGGTGGAAGATATAGTGGTAAGTGTTCTTGAATTCTCATGAAAGTTTTTGCCCCCTCTTCTTCATATTAGCTTTCTAATGGTAAATTCTTCCTTCAGTTTGTAGTGCAGTTGGTGTTTTACCTCTATCTCTTCAGTATGGGTTTCCTGTTGTTGAGAAGTATGTTACTCTTCTTGTGTTTACATTTGGCATCATTTACATGTACATTTACATTGCTTAATAGTTTACCTCTTATGATCTTTGTGAGCAAGGTTTCTTAAAGGAGCTTCAAGCATCGATCAACACTTCTACTCAACACCCTTTGAGAAAAATTTACCGGTAATTGCCTTCATATGTAATATTTTTCTTCCTAGCGGGACTTGCTATGAACTAGTCATATTACAAACATTAACTATTTGAATCCGGTACCATTTATGGGTGATTATTCGTTAGTAGCATCGATTTTATTATTTTAGTTTAGGGAGGGATAAGAAACTAATTGGGCTAACCAAGCCCGAGAAGTGATGAGCTCAACTTGAGCTCATGTTTTTTAGAGTCTTGAGCTCAAAGTTTGCTCAAACCTTTGGTTTGTGCTCAGTAAATAGCTTGATTCAGTGCTCAAGTTGGACTTGGTAATAATGTAGGACAAAAAACTCAGCTTTACTCGAGTTTAATTTTCAGTAAGATTAACAACACCTAGATTCAATGGTCCAGGCTTGTCAAACTGAAGCCCCAAAGTACATAGTTTTTCCTGATTGTGCTTTGGTTTGTAACCTTGCTTGCATGTGCCCATGCTAATTCTTCTAGTAGGGACATTTGTTGTTTGACTATCTCATCCTTTTCGATTTGGAACAAGATTGATTTTTCAGTACTCTATATAAGTTAGATTTAAGATGGTAAAGTGGGAGCTTAGCGAAAACATAAAAGTAGCGGAACAAATTTTCTGATTTTATTTTTATTTTTCTATTTTTTTAAAATTAAAATAAAAGGGGAACAAAGATTTTTTTAATCTGCACTTTTTTTATTTATTAGGTTATATATTAATATTTTTTTAAAAGAGTTGATATTAACATTTCAGGTAATTCTTTTTCAAAGCATATATGGTTCATATATTTGGTTACCTTCTTCATTCTTATTGAGTTGACTTTCCAAAAAATTAAAGTTTTTTTCTTCCAACATTTGTTACATCTACATTAAGCAATTAGTCCAATTACCCAAACCAAGGTCCGTAAGTTTTTAAAGTTTTCTTCATATTTGTACTAATCTTATAACCCTTCTTTGTATATACCTAGTGTTAATTAATCCAAGTGTGACTATTTTATTCCAACATGCAAGTTGCACTGTTTTTTATTGGGTAAAAGGAGTTGTTTATTATTTTTAAAGACATATATTAAGCACTTAAAATGTTTAGATTATATATTGGAAAAATTAATTCTAATAATCACACCTTTTACACATTTGAATATAACAGTCCCATCTTTCGATTATCTCACAACAGTCCCACCTTTATGGCTTGTTTTCTTTCATTGGTCCTTACCGGTTAATAACTTAATTAGTAGGTAATTTATACACGTGGCATTAAATGTTGGTGGAGTGCTTTTTTTATTAAACAAAAAAATTCATTAAACAAAAAAAAACTGTATGAAATCAGTTTATTAATTAAAAAACAAAAAGAAATGAAAAAATTGTGTGTTGGAGTGCTTTTTTTCAATTTAAATCAGTTTTATTAATTAAGAAAACAAAAAGAAATGAAAAAATTGATAACCTGAAGTTCAGGTTACCGGTAAAAAGGACCAATAAAAGAAAATGAAGTATAAAGGTGGGATTGTTGTGAGATAATCCAAAGGTAGGACTATTAATTTCAAATGTGTAAAAGGTGGGATTATTAGAATCAATTTTTCCTTATATATTTAAATGTTTGTGGATAATTATAGAATTTATATAAACCAAGTTTGGATCTTTTCCAACGAAGTTCTTGCTTGTTCATCGATTTGAACCGTGACCAAGCCGAGCTCAAATAGCTCACTAGCCACACTGACTTGGTGTCATCCTTAGAAGTTGAAAGGGGTGATTTATTTGTTTATGAAATGAGTATTAAGGAACTACAAATGTTTTGGAAATAATGTCACTTAAACAAGAAGTATTTATTTGATTCGATTTTAATGATCATTTAAATAGGAGGAAGTCAATTAATCTAACTTCTCTTCTTGTTTTAAAATTTATTTATTTTTATTTAAATTTATCTAATTTTTATTTATAACTTTAGTGTAAGCATAACATGTTAAGTTAGAGAATTTATGCAATATATATATATATATATATATTATTTTTTTTTTTTCCATATTTTAATTTTTTTCTTCATTTTGAAACGGTTTGATCAACTAAAATATTGCTAATTGCTGTATATTGAACATTCACACATCCCAGTCGGCCGATGCAATTGTAGACTAGTTTATGTTAGACTATGCTTCATGCATGGAAGGTCTAGGCCTGAATTCTTTTATTTCTATAATAATTTGGTGTTATTAATATGTGCTTCAGGTGCTTCTTGGTTTGTTGAGCATCTGGAATGTTTCATTTCTTGGACATCCAGCAAGAGTAAGTGTCACTGGCTATAGTTGTGCACCAACTGGTAACTGTTATTGTAATGGACACTTGAGTTACAACATTTCGTATTCCAAATTGTATAGGCCATATTACCATATTGCCAAGGATTGGAAAAGTTTGCTCCACATATTCAGCAGGCAAGCTATTTTACTTCCAGCTATTTTGTAGCAATTGTCTAATTTGTTCGGCCTTTTCTCTCCTTGAGGCACAAATTCTGCCTTAAATTTACACTGTTTGGTTGGATGGTCATAGGTTAGCATGGAAAGTAATGGAAAAGGTGTCTCAATTGACGGTGCAGTGCTTCCTTTTGAAGCTGGTGAAATTGACTTTGGTGAACCTGGAACAAATGGGCAACACAGCTTCTATCAGCTGATTCACCAGGTCATTCTTGTAGTATTATACTGTGCGTTTACTAGTACTTCCGGTTTACATTATTCTTTCAATTTTCCAGGTTTGATTTGTTCCTTCTTCTGTATCCATCTTTGGTGTGTTTCCTACTTCAGCTTGTACTGTCCTATTTGTGCTCAAAATTTGCGACTTGATTTTAAATGTTTGCTTCCTGTTAGCAATTTATGACATGTTTTTTTGTTTGCCTCCTGTTAGCAGTTTAAACATCTTATGTTTTATTTTATTGTATAATTATTATAATTTTCAATTTTTTGCACCAATTACATGTTAGATTTCCTCTACAAGAAGTGTAAATATGGTGGACTAATGAAAAGATCTGATAGAGGGATGTTGATATTGCCCTTTTGAATTTGTACCTTGCATCATGCATCACCAAGTGCACTCACAAAGGGGGGTGTCATGGTGTGTTACGCGCTAAAATTCTATTAGATGATGGACATGTGTTTATGGGTCGAGCTGTTTCTGAAAATCCTTTTCTTCTTTTAGGGACGTGTTATCCCCTGTGATTTTATTGGAATTGCGAAAAGTCAGCAACCTGTATATCTCAAAGGTACTTGATGGAACAAATGTAATTCTGCATTTCTGTGCTGCCGCTTTCACCTTAACTGATGAAAGAATCAATTTTGCAGGTGAAGTAGTGAGTAACCATGATGAGCTCATGTCTAACTTCTTTGCACAGCCAGATGCCTTAGCATATGGAAAGGTACGTAATTCACGCCGGGAATTATATCCATTATTTGCGACTCTGCACATCGAACATTAATATCTTTTGTCAAGGAATCGACTTCTACTATATGGCTGTGTCATACATGTCATTGGAGTCCCCCTCCCTCCGTATTTAAATAAAAGGAAAAATTTGTTAAAGCTACCTACAGTAATATAAGTCATTTTTTTCTATAAAAACTACCTAATAAATTTTTTTATTTCATACAACTACCTTATATGAACCTTTTGTTTCAAAAACAATACTAACAGAATAACATGCAAATCCGTCAAATGCAACCCACTTTTACCCTATTTCCGTCATCTATTGGTGAGTTTCCTATATTAACTCTCAATCTTCCTAGTATTCTTCTTCTTTCTGACTACCTTTTCTAGCTTCAAACTTCGATCTTTCACATTGGCTTTGATTATCTCACTTCTTTTTTTTATTCTTCTTCAATTATCCCACGCAAAACATGATTTAAAGAGAATGTAAATACTAACCCAGCATCTTCTGTATTACCCAAATTTGTCCATATTGTTGTTCCACAAGATTACAATCAATTCTAAACATAAACCCAGCATCTTGTGTAATACCCAAATATCAAACAAGAAAAATTACAAAACTTGAAACATCTCACCATGTGAGAAGAGATTGGGTGTGTTGGTGATTTGTGACTTTTGAAGATGATGGTTGTTGGAGTTCAACAAATTGATTTAATTTGATTTTGATTGAAAAACTGAAAAATTTCTCACTTCAATAGGTTTTTCTCTGTGATTTTAATGGGGTGGTTGCTATAGAAGAGAGGTAGCAGATGAAGATGAGAGGTGGGGACTGGGGGTAGTTTAGGCAATTCACTTGTGAATAATGGAATAAAGGGTAAATGTGGGTCTCATTTGATCTGTCAGCAATTATGTTAATGGGTAGTGCTTTCATAACAAAAATGTTCATATTAGGTAGTTGTATAAAAGAAATTTTTATCAGGTAGATTTTCAAAAAAGTGACCTATAAATAGATAGTTTTTACAAATTTTTCCTAAATAAAATGTAGTAAATATTATTCAAAGTAACAGTTTCATGACTTTCATCAATAGAGTTCTCACATTTTTCTTAATCACACTGCTTCAATGTGCAAGTAATTGGGTGTCTAAATGTGGATTTTTTTTCCTGGAATTTCTTTAGACTCCAGAAGAGTTGCAGAAGGAGAACATTGCTCCTCATCTTATCCCACACAAGGTAGTTTTTCTGAAATATCTTTTTAATCTCTTAAAGTGGCAATAATATTAAATTACTGTCATTGTCCCTGTACAGACTTTTACTGGAAATCGTCCTTCTCTGAGCCTCCTACTTCCGTCTCTGACCGCGTATAATGTTGGACAGGTTTGATGTTCCTACTTTATCAAGATTTAGGATACATAACCATTTGGACGGATTTGTTTGAAGTTTTATTTGAAATTGGGATCAGTTTACTCGTTTGTTGGTCCTTTATAAATCTATGATCCACTAGCATTTTGAAGCGTAGTTTTCACATAACCTAATCTCATGTTTATAATTAATTTGTTGTTTGACTTGCAGTTGTTGGCCATCTATGAACATAGAGTCGCAGTTGAAGGTTTTGTTTGGGGTATCAATTCTTTTGACCAGTGGGGAGTTGAGCTAGGAAAGGTTTGTGAATGTGTAAAACAGTATTTATTGTTTTGATAAAATTACCCTAGTAAGCTTTGTGAGATCCCTTTCATCTCTAGGTTGGATTCTTTGGGTTTGGATTATATTTAGGCTCTTCTTTCTGTCATCTCCTACAGCTGTTTATCTTACTGTTGTCTTTCTGTGATATGCAGTCACTGGCGACTCAGGTTCGGAAACAGCTTCATGCATCTCGTACTAGTAAAGATGAAATCAAAGGCTTCAATTTCAGCACTGCAACTGTTCTAACAAAATATTTACAGGTACATTGAGTTAAACACCCCTAATACATCCATTATTGGTTGATAATAATCGATTGATAAGTGGATGATACGGTTCCCTTTTGCAAGATGTATTTGATTGACAAGTAGAAAGGAAATGTAGGACACTGTTCTCAGCCTTGTATATCTAATTGAAGACCTTGCTTGGTTCTTAAGTAATGGGTCGATTGGGGGTAATCATCTAAGGGAATGGGAATCAACTGCCCCCTTTCCCTTTGACGCCGATTGTTATGCCACTTTTCCATTCCCCATTCTAACTCTTTCATTCTAATTGGTGGTTGGGTGTTTTTTAAATTCTTTCAAACAAACAACCCATTAAATCAATGGGAGTAGCTTTCTTTTCCTCTCCTTTCCTACTCCCTTTCCCTTTCTCCTTCGCCAACCAAACAGCCCCTAGTAATTTAGTAATTTTTGCTGCAAATTATTTGAGGATTGTTATTCAGATTCTGACATGCATATTTGTTTCAGGAGAGTGCTGATGTCCCTGCTGAGCTTCCAACCAAGCTACCAAAAGTGTAACTGTTTGTTTCCAACTACGTTGAAGCTCAAGAATAAAGCCTTCTATGAGAACCTGCTAAGACTCACCTTTTCTGAGTTTCTTTGTTTTTTAACACTTTGTTGTCTAGTTCTGAGTTACTTATCGAGAGTTTTTCAAATTATCATTAGGAGCTGTTCTGTTTATCTCTAGTAACATGGAATAATTGCAAACCCAGCTATTATGGTGTATATGGAATTTTGATATTATGTCAATTTTGAATTTTGACCCAAATACTTGAAGAATAATTGAAATTTAATAGTGTGTTTTATGCTATGTAGCATGGGTACTTCTAATGTATTACCGTCCCTGAACCCGATTCGTCCCCGTATTGGGGACGATTTTAATTCTTCATGTTATAATATAACGTACCTATTAACAATATTTTTCAGAGTAGCCGTTTTCAGTCCCCGCATCCGTATTCGTTTTCAACCTCGTTTCCGACTCCGTGCAACCTAGGTTTTATGTGCTCTGTAAATAGTCATAGAGCTTTCTTGACACACTAATCTAGTTATGAAGAACGATGCACATCTCCAATGTCCTCTTAGGCGGGAGAGTTGCTAAATTTTAGGAAAAATTGCCGGATGAAACCTTTTAAAAACTTTTTTTTGCCAGAAGAAATCTTTTAAAAATGTTTTTGCCAAAAGAAACCTTAAACTAATTTTTTTTTGCCAGAAGAAACCTTGTACCCTTAATCCGGTGTTGACTAAGGAATTCCGGCGTTAACCGACTCTTTACTCTTATTTGTACTCTTTTGCCTTTTCTGATTTTCCCTCCAAATTGTCCCTCCTTACTTTTCCCTAATTTCCCTCCAATTTATCCCTCATCAAACCCTCAATTTAACCCTTTATTTTTCCTTCCTTTGTTTTTGTCATTTTTTCCCCATTTTCTTCCATTGACATTGTTGTGTTTGCTGCATTTTATTTTCTTTCTTTGCCTTCCATTGTTGCAAGGTTGTGGAAGCTTCAACCTTTATTAGTTTGTTGATTTCTTGAATTTATAATTTTCATACAAATTAACTCCTCAACTAATACACCATTCCATTATTTTACATTTTGTTTGCAGAAAAATGTTTACTCATTGTGAATGTGGGCTTCCAGTGGCAAGAAGAACGTCTTGGACGAGTGAGAACCCGGGAAGGAAGTTTGTGTGTTGCAAATGAAGCCTATGATTCAGAGAATTTCAGAAGTTGGATTTTTTTTTTTTTTTTTTTTTTGAAAAATTCAGAAGTTAGATATATGTGAAGGTGCATAAATCCATTTGAGAGTGCAACAAAAAAGGAAAAAGTGGGTCAACGCCGGAATTCCTTAGTCAACACCGGATTCAGGGTACAAGGTTTCTTCTGCTAAAAAAAATTTAGTTTAAGGTTTCTTTTGACAAAAAAAATTTTAAAAGGTTTCTTCTGGCAAAAAAAAGTTTTTAAATGGTTTCATCTGACAATTTTTCCTAAATTTTATTACTCCGTAAATTATTTTTTTCATATTTATGACAAGTATGGGAAGAAATTGATTGGTTTTTTCAACAGCTGCTAAAGTTCATTGTGTTTTTGAAAAGGAGGTAGAAAACACTATTCGAAAAATGAAATAGGAAAATATGAATCAAGCCAGAAGCAGCAAGGAAACACAACTTAAGCGACTATGTCATCATATTACGGAAAATCTTTAAAATATTGATTTCCAAATGAGCCATATTAAAGATGCTACTTTAACTTGTGGTGAAGTAAAAATTGGGCATCAGTCTTTTGTTCCACAGTCTAACAATGATACAGATGGTCTTCTAAAGGTATAACAGGCCTTGGAGGTGGTGGTCAGGCGGAGGAATTTAACATGACCATAAAGGTCCTAGAGTAGCCTTAGCTTCTCATTGTGGTACCTGAACAGTTGAACAACATTTTGTAATGAGGCCATGGCTATGGCAAGTCGATTAACCTTAACTCACAGTGACAGACATTGTTAGTGTTTCAAAGACAGTCAAGCTTGCATCAGTCCAATATCGACATTTATCACTTTGGTGAACGCGACCAATTTAAGAACCATTTCAATCACTCAATAAGCTTGACTGCAAATTAATTAAACAAAGACATGCAAGCTTTTGTGAATGCAATAAAAACCATCAGCCATGAATCTCTCATGAACCATAAATATCATTGCTAGCATATCGATAACTCTCATAGCACCTATATACCCAACTAAAAGTTCACACAATATTCTACTAATGTATATGCATAATGGACTACATCATCAGCTACTAATCACCAACATTTTAGTTATCTCTTATTATCAACAACTAGCTACTCCTACAAAAGCTAAAGAACACCAGCAGAACGACTTAAACGCCAGTGGAACCAAACCCACCAGCACCCCTGACAGTAGAGTCCAAATCCTCGACCTCCAAAACATCAGGAGTTATGATCTTCTCAATGATCAGTTGGGCAATGCGGTCACCTACTTTCACCTCAAAATCAACATCAGAATGATTAAACAGAATCACCCCAACTGGTCCCCTGTAATCGGCATCTATCACTCCTGCTCCCACATCAATCGAGTGCTTCCATGTCAATCCCGACCTCGGTGCTGCATACATAACATTTATACAGTTTTCAGCAAAAATTGAAATTACAGCTTAATTACTGTATGAAATGTTTGCAAAGATTTAGGCCATGTTCTCCTCGTCTTATTTTTGCTTATTTTCAGCAAAAATAAGTTCAAATCAGCAAAAATAAATTCCGTTCAGCAAAAATAAGTTCAGTTCAGCAAAAATAAGTTTCAATCCTTAATAAATTATTAATGATTTCAGCAAAAATAAATTTAGATCAACAAAAATAAGTTTAAATTAACAAAAATAAGTTTAGATCAACAAAAATAAGTTTAGATCTTAGCTTTCAAAATTGTTTACCACCTCCATTTTCTATTAATTGCGACACTTCAATTTTTTATATGCACAAATAATACCGAAGTGTTGCAATTAATATGAAAACAGAGCTAGTATTATAATCTTTGCACATTACATGCTGGTTAAATTTTGCTTCAGACGACGTGTACCCGACTACCCAATTTGAAACCCAAATCATATATTATGCAATTGACAAAGAATATTTTAATTTATAGCGCAAACGAACAATCAAATTTTACAGTTATCAATAATCATTTTCACAAAATCAACAATTAAAAAAAAAGGATACATAGGAATTTAATTGACGCCTATTAACCTAGAAATCAAAAACAATCAAGAAAGCTGGGGTTATACTATCACATAATTGGGTGAAATGCTAAAATATTCATCAAAGCACATTTATAATTAACATTTATCAATGCACACCAAATGTTCGACGAAATGCTTGAAACAAAAATACATAAAACAAACAATACCTCGACAAAAATGGAATTTCTAAAATGCTAAAACAAAAGGATAGTATCATACCAACTCTAGCATAAGTTCCTTGAGGAACAGCAATACTTAAATCAGTAGCAACCAACGCTTTCCCTCTAGCAGGCACATTCGTTTCGACAGCGCTACGAAACCAAACATACAAATCCAACAAAAATAGTATCAATTTCTAAATTCCACAAAAGGGGTTTCAATTAACATAATTCCAAAACAAGGGTAATCCTCAAAATCAGCAAAAAAATGACAAAAATAACCTTGAGAGATCATATCCAGCAGAAAATGGGGAGCCTCTGGAAGGAAGAACAGCGTTTTGAGAGAGCTTTTTGACCTTGAAGAAGGAGAGCGAATCACCGTCGTCGCCATTTTCATGGGGTTGAAGCTTCTGGAGTTTAGAAGCGGGTTCTTTGATTTCTGGGGTTTGAGTAGTTGAGTTGTTTTCCGCCATTAGAGAGGTTTTTGAGTGATTACTGGAGAATTGAAGAAAGCGGTTTTTGAGATTGATTGGGTTACTAAGGAGTTGTTTAAATAAGGTTGGGGTTTTGGGGATTGAATGATATTTTATGGCGCCAATTTTTCCCGCCATTTTTAACTGCTTTTTTTTTTTTTTGAAGAAAAGTGTTCGAGGGTTTTAGGTTTTTTGGACCGTTTGGTGATCTACATTGTGTGCACTAGTATATATAAATATATATATGGTGTATATAGTTATTGTCGGAGAGTTGGAGACTCAAAAAATAGTATCTTAATTTTACAAATCAACTTGATATCATTATTCGCTTTGTGATTATAGCTTCCATTCGGATTCTATATCCTGAATTCGATTTTCATTAATTGCTATTGTGACTCCCCAAAATAATCCTTTTTCCCCATATGAAACTCATGTTTTTTCCCTTTCGTATCAATATTTCATTTATGATTATATATCCATTCTCTACCAATTAAGAAGTCATACTACCTAAACATTGGGTTATACACTTATATATACCTATTTTTTGGGTTTTATCTCTTTCATTGTGAAAGTCTAGAGTTTTCACTTTTGCTGAAGAATTTAATTTGTTGACATCAATTACAGCTACAAACAATCGAATCGGATTAAACTTTGTTTAATATTAAAGTTATAGTAGATTGAAATCCCTATATTGAAAGCTACGTAAAACAACAGTTTGGAGAAGAGTCAACCCCAAAACCCCAATCTTATTATTAGAGAGGAGTATAGCTGTACAAGGGTGAGAAAAAAAAAGATTACGCAGTATAATATTATCACAGCAAGTAAAAAACATAACACTTAATTTCCGAGGAGCTAGGGTGAACAATGTTAGTGCAAGGCCTACTAGCTGTAACCTCAATCCAAAACATATTGTTTAGTTGCACTTCCAAACTATTAGCATATGGGATCAACAAAAGTTGTATGTGGGATGGTATGCGGGGTTGTCCCTCTTGTGTGTCCTCGAAGTTGAAGATCTGGTGTGCCCGGTGTGCCCTTGTATCGTAAGTCCTACTGTGTATTCAGATGTGTAGTCTAAGACTGTAGATTGTTGCCTTGTAATTCGTTAGTGGAGTGTGTGGGCTTGTTGTCTAGTGGGTGTGGTCAGGCAGATGGTTCGAGAGGGTGTGATGCCAAGAGTGAACTGTGGCAGTTGATGATGGTGTATTTAGGTGGTGAGTCCCGTGCTGTAACGACGGTGCTGGAAAGGGCAAATAGTAGATTGAGTTTGGTTCGAGGGAAGGCCATGCGTATGTAGTTCTTATTCTTAGGGAAGGGTTTGTTGGGAAAATAAATGCATCCCAAGTCCCACATGGAAAGAATAGCAAGAAGGTGAGCTATTTATATAGTAATACTCAATTGTGTGTATGAGCATGCAAGGACAGCCCTGATAAAATTATTACTCGGTTATTAACTAAGGTGGTCAACTGGGACTCTTAACTGAAAATGGCATACTAATCATTCAAAAATCATCTTGGGCTCAGTTTTTGGCTTCTAAAGGTTTAAAAGTAAATTATTGGTAATGCACAGGTCACATCAAAATATAATAGATTGCAAATGGACATATGTTAAAAACCTGCTTGAACAAGGAGATTGGCCTTTCTCTTGGTTGCCACTCAGTTGACTAATTTGTTTCCAATTTCATTCATTAGTAAACAAGTCCCCTTATAAGTTGCTTACAGACAAATCATATGAATATTCATATTCGTCGTTTATGAGTGCTTACACTATGTTGCTCAAAATGTAAGAAATAATTTGCACCTACGACAAAGAAATGTATAGTTTTGAAAAGTATAACCGAGAACCTTTTGTTTTTTCCGTAAAACTTGCACTTCTTGTACTTCACCTTAAAAGCACAAGACTAGGGTAAAGAATACTGGAAAATGTGAAAATCCGAGAGTGCAGCAAACAAATGAAACTAGGGTATCTGCACTAAAATACTTGCATGTTGAAACGGCTCATCAATTTGCAACATTAGAATGCATGTAAGCTGTTTAAACAGACTGAATAAGGAAAAAATCCCATTAATTAGTAGACATGCATATCATTGTTAACACTATCGAACCAAGATTCATTTAGTGACACTTCTTTCTAGCAGTCTATCGATTCAGTCATTCAATTATGACAGCGTAAAAGTTTCGTACAGATTGGAATGAAAGTGGAAGTAGTAGTACCATGTCGAAAAGTCAATTCTAGGATGGTACAATACATAATATCCCTTATTTTTATAGCATGAGCAATAAAGTTCATTACATCCTGACCTTAAGATACAACTCTGATACAAATTACCAAGGAACAAGCAGATACTCTGCTACTTATTGTGAACAAGGTTTATCACTGGCTGAGCTTATCACCTTAGTATGAAAGAACGAACCACTTAACACATGCTCTCTTGGTTTGGATCCAAACTGGGAGGATCTATTATTATTCTGTATTTTATTGAGTGCTAACCCACTCTTACCTCATACACATGACATATGCTCAGAGGTGACTGCTTAGATACAGGCCTTTGCTCTGACCATAGCTCCAAATTAACAGTTCCCGTACCCCAATGGATCAGACACTTGTAGACTTCCTGAATATCAAATCGGTTGACAAGGCTTACACCCAAACTATTATCGACAAGTGCCCATTCTCCTGGAAATTTAAAGCTTAAAGTGAGTAATTTCAAAAAAAACTAGAGGATGTAAAACTACAGAATACTAAAAGCATAACTGAAAGTATGAAACATGAACTGATTCTGATGACAAATGATGATGATACTGGCTGCTATCGTTTTACACCTATCACATTTTTTTTAAGAACCTATTAGCCTACTTTTTCCACAATACTACCTATGTATATCTTTGACAATTACCATTTGGTCGTTCATCACCCTCATAGGAGACCTCACTCGAATCAGGCTGAATTTGATGCTTAGATCCATCAATTGCGGTGAATGATACAAATGTATCTGCAGGGTGCATGAGATGAAATATTGGGTGCACACGCAAACACATAAGCCTGCATAATTTCCATCGTCAAGCAACAAGCATGAGAATGAAGACTGGCATTAAAGAAACCAAGTTTAACAGTAAGCAAAACCAATCAAATCTAAGGCCAGCTTATCCATATTCATTTGATATCACAAAAACCCTTGCACATACAACTTCCTTTTTTATTCGCAGACATGTAAAGCATTGAAAACAGTGTGTTAAGCATTAAAACATATGAGCAAACCTTGAAAATCCTCCAGAACCAGCACCAATGTCACGGCCTACAATACTGGATTTTATTTGGACAACATTAGGTTTAGCCTTCGGAATTGATATAGATCTCTCCAGGACTAACCCTCCACCAATATCACCTTCCATTTTTAGGGCTTCTTCTTCTCCAGCTTGCTGAAGATCTCGCCTGCACCCAAAAATTAAAAACAATCAATAAAATGAAGGCACATACACATATTTTGGTTTAACATCCAGGAAAGCAAAAAAAAAATAAAAAAAATAATGTGTGCATAATTAGGCTGCATTTTAAATGAAGTTTTTTCCAAGCATAAATCCAGTTGTGAGCCCATTGGCATCTACAAATCTACAATCATAGTTCCCTAGTAGAACCTAAGAATTAACATTTCTTCAACCTACTTATCCACCCACCCAAAAAGGTCATTTCAAGTCGTATATGAAGGAAGTAAAAAAGACAAAAATAGTGTACCTGCATTTCTCTTCAAACTGTAGCATGAAATTGAAAACAGCCCATAAATTTAAGCATTCAAAATTTTGGTTGGACAAACGCCATGCTGCTCAACTTTTGCAAGGGGATTAATCTTACAAAACTAACAGTTTCAGTTTTTAAATTACGACAGGAATTTAAAATTTCACTATGTAAATTAACCAAAAATAATAGTTCACTGCTTGCAAATATAAGCTCATCAGTCTACTTGTGTAGCGTGGGTAAAAACGGTTTGGATTGTGCAGATAAGAGTAAAGCATTGAGTGCATGACAAACGCCAACAATATGTTTCAAATCCATGCACAGCTAACTCCAGAACACTAATGTCAAACTTTGCATACATTAGCAAACAATAGTGCTCGTGGACTAATTTATAGAGTTTAAATTAGTTTTATAGGATATTCAGTGACAATGGTCATCAATGTTGTAATACCAGTGAAGAAGTTTCGTCAGCTGCTTAATCCATGAAATTAAATGACATTCGATCTTTGTGCATTTATAAGGATTGTATGCTGTTATTCAACTCCAGTGGCACTTCAAAAGTCAAAAGAACATAGAAGATCCGATCCAAAGATGAAAGAAAGTGATAGAAATGTTAACATATTCTAGCATCTTGAGATTCAACTTCCAAAATCATAAAATGTTAACATATTCTAGCATCTTGAGATTCAACTTCCAAAATCATATAACACTCACTCTATGACAGTATATTCCTCAGTACATCCAGGAGATCTGTATTCGGTGCCACTGTACTCCTCATAGCCATCAATTTCAACTCTACTATGGAGCCATTGAATTCCTGCACCAAATAAGCAGGAAGGCACACTATATTAGACAAAAACTTTCTTGCAAGAATGAGAGCCAGAGATCCAAAACGAGCATAAATCCTAGGTAATTTAGTTTACGTAGTATATACTATATAGGAATTTCAGCCAAAAAAGTGGGTACTACTACAACATGTTGAAAATTGTCAAAAAGCACGAAGTGCAAATATGTGATTTATCTAAGGTTGTAACAAGTGCATAAGGCTCTTAATGTAACAGATTGGCAGGGGAAATTTCAACTGTGCATAGACATGCAGTCTTACCTTTATTTTCATGAAGATGTCGTTCCCAGGATTCGAACCTATGCTTAGCAGATAAGTAGACACAGAGAAACTTGACCCCCAAGCCAGGCACGACCTTCATGTGAATTATGTCACTTGGTTGCATTGTGTACATGCTTTTGAAGATAAATTTCTTCACTCTCATGAACAAGTCTAGGTCATTTTGAGGTTTCCACTGTACAATGTATGTTATAAGAGCTAAATGGCATATATTCTCCTACAGACGTTTACATTAAGGGTTTAAGAAACATATTGAAACACCATTGTCCTCTGACAATTAATTGCATTAACCAGAGTGTTTGATCAGAGGGCTATTCCCTCCTACACAAGGGAAGGCACAATTACAACTGCTCTACACAGATTTTTTTTTTTTTTTTTTTTTTAAGCATTTGTAATAGACTAATAGATACTGCAACCCTGATAAAGGATATAAGAATGTCATTTAGCAACCCAAAGTTTGTTCGGCTTCTATATTTCCAAGATTTCTAAATGACAGTTGTAAAAATAGAAGAGCTGACCAAAGATTTAGACAGGAGTACTGCAGGTCCAGAAAGACTTAAAAATCTACCAGATAAATCGTTCACACCCAATTATTTTAGAGACTGCTTATATAAACTATTTTACTGCAGATGGAAATAATTCCCAGAAAAGAACATAAGTCATACCTGTGGGATGATGCTCCATTGAAATTATTCTACCACCAACCCAGGGAACCACCTTAAGACCCCAATCACCTCCCTTTAGCTCAACAGGAATCCCAGAAAGTTCAGCTCCCTTCTTTCCTGCAGTATGTTCAACATCTGGAATACGCTTTGCAGTTTCTGCAATAGATAGTTATACAGCATAAGCTCAAAAGTAAGCCAGGAAGATGTAAGCTGTATTTTCTGCAAGAGATAAGATTACGATAGTAATGATAAAAGACTTATGTGAAAGCATCAAACGAAATTCAAACATTCTATTTTAGTGATACATAGCTAAAAGCTAGCAAAGTGATGACCAGATTCCATATACAGACTACAGAAGAAAGAATAATCACAGAGGAAGAAGCAGCCAAGATCTTAAAGCATGTATTTCTGGCTTCGAAGGGTCAAATATCTTTCAAATTACCTATTCGAGCCTGATACTGCTCCTGACTCAAAGAGACAAGGTCAGAAACTTCTTCTATTGAAGGCATTGTAATTTGCACTTCCTCCCCGTCAGTGCCCCAGGAATCAATCTGCATTTGAGTATTGAACACAAGGGTGAATAATGAAGCAAACTAGAAGCATAATTTGACACACTGCCAATCTGCCTTAGATGCAGCAAAGTTTCATACCGATGCACCTCCACCAAGCAACAATTGCACATGCAAACGACGTTTTGGCCTCTTCCAGGATCCTTCAGTATTTGAAACTTTTATAGTGACGACAGATGAGTTGAGTTCAGCAGTGTAATACGTTAATAGATAATGTCCTTGGTTGAATGCATATCCATCACCATCATCTTCAAAAAGTACACCTTCAGCTTTCCCTGCAATAAAATGGAAGAATGTAAGATGTCACACTAATACTGACAACCTCAGCAGAAAGAATGCTTCAAAAATGTTGACTCACAAGGAGGAAAACAAATTGCATCAATGTGCTAGGTTTAGAATTCAAAAACTACCTTTGACTTAGAAAGGTCACTAAATTTACAATCTCAAGTGGAAGAAATCAAGGATAAAATGAATGCACTAATGCTCAGTTGCTCACAGCTTATTGACCAAGGAAAGAGGGTATACAGGGTGTAAAAGAAGTTACACCAACAGAGTAAAGTGCAACATTACCTTTTAATCCTCCCCCCCCCTCCCCCAAGGAGGGAGGAGAGAACCCCCCCCAAAAAAAAAATAAAAAACATAAAAATAAAAAGAAAACCCCTTCTCTCTCTCTCTCTCTCTTTTTTTTGGCTGCAGATAACAAATACTTATACTATTTCCAAGTCTAGAATATTCTATTAAAACTATTGATCAAATAGAGAATACTTATGATAAAAGAAAAAACGAATTGCCGGAGATAGTATATCAATAGAACTTGAATCTTTCATTAAATGAGGTTAAGCAGGTGTTCCATGGTTGCGTACCATGTTCATCTAAAGCCACAAGAAGTGTTAAGTCATCTGTCGAATTAGCTTCCCCAACATGTTGATGTGGAGGACCCACAGGAATTAGTGATCCTCCTCTGAGATACAGGGCAGGTAGATCCTAACATACATAAAACCAAAAGCTTCAATAATTAGCAGGCGAACTTGTTCGCAGTAAAAATATGCTAAGAACAGTTGCTTTGTACCGCATGTGAATCATTAAAATCAAAACTCAACCAAACGCCTCTAGGCAGCAGAGGTTGTATCTGTTCTGTCCCCTGATCCTTCAAAGTACTGTATACAGTAACAAAAATTTAGTTCAAATTTGAGCAATCAAGACAACTCCTGTCAATTATTTTAGAACATAATAGTCACGTGATCTTGATGGAGGTCCTATCCACTCAGCAGAGAAAAAAAGAAACAATGGAATGGCGATGAATTTCAAAGGTTCAAAGTAAGAAGAAGCCATTGTTTAGACTATGGAGGAACTAGTGCGATCCACAGTATGCCATATCATGGGTGGATGTGAATATGTGATCAGCAACCACAAAAGCATGTACTACCTCTTATCCACAATAATTGCAAAATTTTTACTCTCACATTTTCCAATGCACAAATCAAGCTATTAATAATTCATTGAGATGAACTTAAAGATTCCATGTGAGTAAGTGAGTGCATTTTTTCATAAGCATAAAACAGAAAAAGCTAATTATATGGGTGACTTAATAGTGCACAAAAGTGAATTGTTGCACTTATTGTTAAGCGGCGGAGGTACAAAAGCAATTTAATATTCAGTTTTAGAGTTTTAGACATCTTTTAATATCTTTTTATCTTAGAGGATGGTCTTCTCAAAGTTGAACTCCTAAAGAGCTTTGGCATTGAGTCACAATATGTCTTCTTGGTACATGTCCAACTGGAAAAGGTAATAGAATGCAAGATGTCACCACACCCCTCCCATTCTGAATACTTATGCTAGTAGATGCCCTAAGGACTGAGAAGGAATTGGCTACGGCATATATCAAAAAGGGAATCTCAGTCATCCAATAAAGATGTTAGTAATGCTGATAGCAGAGGAAAGGAATGTGAGAGAATCTGTGAATGAAAAGGACTAAGCTAGTTGGAAGAGGATATTGTCATATTGAGTTTTAATGAAAGCAGCTACTAGTATTAGGAGAACTAACCTACCGTCTAGTCTCGAATGAGCGCAATTTGTAATTAATCTGATCACTTAGAAAACATCCAAATCTTCAGCCTATTCTCATTTCCACTCCATATTTACTCGTTTACTAAGTTTGTTCCTTTTAAGTTGTAATGAACTGCCCTTAGGGGTAGGGGAATATGGGTAATGCACTAATGCCAACTTAGTTTGTTAGACTTAGGATTAGCTTGATGAGGAAGCAAGCTAGATAGATAAAGAAATGAAAAGGGAACAATGGAACATCAAGTATTATTGGCTTTACCACTATGAACAAAGCAGGGTAAATAATTAAGAATTGTGTGATGTTTAATTTCTTTTAGGTTTTCTTGGGAAAGAGTGAAGCCTCTCGAATGCTTAATATTATCTTTAAATGTTTGTTAAAATGTTGAAGATACTATAGTAACTTCTCTAAATTCTATCCCAAATTTACAGTTGATCTAATTTTCTTTTCAAATGTGGCATTATCAGTTAACACTTGTCTAGTTGTCTGTGTCAGTTGGGTTTGTAGCATATAGAAGTCCTAAGAACATATTTACAGCACATTGAGAAGATAACAATCTGTGTAAGGTGTTGAAAAATCACCAAACAACTAAATATATAATAATAATAATAATAATAATAATAAATAAATAAATAAAATGTAACTTTTTAGAGAAGACGGAGAACCTTGCATGTATTAAAATTGGTCCCAGCAAAAAGGAATTCTCAACAGTACGGAGCTGTAAATCTTTTGGATCTGGAGACAAAAGAGAATTTCATGAATAAGATCTTCGAAGGAAAATAGTGGTACATCAAGCAATCTTATCCATAATTAAAATACCTGCAAAAAAAGTTGGTGAAGCAACAGGAGTTCCCTTTGTATGTGCCAGATAAAATAAAGTATAAATGTGTGGTAAAAGCCGATAACGCCTATTCAAAGCCAGACGACACACTTCCTCGCACTAATGAATGAAAGTGAAGTCACTCACAATGTCTCAGATCAACTACTATTTTTGTTATTAATATAGCTAAGCAACTACAATTATAATGATTGATGGAGCAGGAGCAAATCTCATTCGGGATCGTGCAATAACTTTCACGTTTTATATCAACCAAAAAAAAACTATGATGCAGATTGTGAAAATTTTAAGTTACTCAAATTGAGTTATTTAGCAAAACAACTCAAAGAGTAGGAGGGTAGGAATAATGGGGACCCACATAAGAAAATATTATTTTTTTAATTGCAACTTCATTTTCTTTACACGGTAGTTTTAAGTCACGGCCTCAATTTTCATTTTAGGGTCCCCTTTCTGAGACATCCTGGAAGTTAGTACCCATCACTTTCATTAAAGAAAGACTGACCTCCACTTTACTCATGCCCGGTTCACTGCCAGTTGCTTAGAAACTTATTTAATTATTGATTTTTTTGTCAACAACTACCTACAAGTTTTGTGTTTTTGTCAACAACTACCTACATTTTAAGAAAAATTATACAACTACCTACTTGTTTCCATTTTCTTGTATAACACTACCATTTAACGATTTCAATCCATTTGTTCTGTTATTTGGTCCCACTCTCAACTATTTGCTTATTCTAATGAAATGAAAAGACACAATTGCCCCTAATCTATGTTGTTCAATTTTTGAGGTTATCTTCAACCTTAGTTCCTTTGAATTTATTTTTTTTAAACTCTTGAACCTTGATTATGAATTTTACTCTCTCCTTTTTGCAACCAATTAATTTCTTTTACTTATTGTGTGAGTATCAACTCTACTTGCTACCTTAAAAATACAAATTCAAATACTCTTCAACTTTACCATCTTTAAAGAGGATGAAAGAGCTACAAAGTTGAAGATTGAAACCCAAAAATTCGAACACACCTCTAACCTAGATTTAATGAACAAAGAACAAATTGAAGAAACTCTCAACCAAGATTCCGAATCAAACCCAAAAATTAGACCTTAATTGTAGAAAAGTCAAACTAAAACCCAATAACTTTTAACCCCAACCCAGCCAAAACTTAGAAAAATATAACCTCAACTCCTAATAATCGAATTCTAACTCAAGAAATCTAGAAAAATGAAAACACCAAGCAAATTAGCAAGCCCTTAATCGATATATTTCCCAACATATAATTAAATTACAACCTAGAAAAACTAAAAGCAAACCCAGATTAATCGAATAGGAAACTAGAAAAATCAAACTCTAAACTTTGATTGAATTTATATGATGTGAGAATTGAATTTTGATGAATAGTTGAGTTTAACTCATGAATTGGATGAAGCTAGTAAGAAGGGAGAAGATGAATGTATATTCTATTTTTGCAAGGGTATTATAGTAATTTCATTAACAATTAATGGAGGCAAAGTTAAACTTGGGACCCACTAACAGATATTTTGGATGGAAAACATTAGCAGGTAGTGGTACCAAACAAACTACAAACATGTAGATAGTTGTGTAATTTTTATTAAAACTTAGGTAGTTGTTAACAAAAACAGGTAACTTATAGGTAGTTGTTCACAAAAACTTCTTAATTATTTCACAAAATTATGTTATAGTCAACAGGAAAACAGAAAATTTTCAGTTATTGATACAAATTTGGTCACACTATTAAGATGGACTATAATAATATATATTCCCTCCATTCTAGATACTCAACCCATTTTCCTTTTCTTTCCATTCTTATTAGTTCTACTTGGTTTCAATTATTCCTATTTTGGCAAACTTCTATTTTCCACTTTATTCCTTCATAGATCCTACCCTACATGCAACACTCACCACCTACCTATTCTAGTGTTTTCTCAAAAACCTCATACGTCACACTCTACTTTTTTTTAATCAAATCCCACATAAA
Organism: Suaeda aralocaspica; assembly: GCA_016808085.1. Classification (NCBI taxonomy): domain Eukaryota; kingdom Viridiplantae; phylum Streptophyta; class Magnoliopsida; order Caryophyllales; family Amaranthaceae; genus Suaeda; species Suaeda aralocaspica. The sequence goes on from PYUH01000036.1 coordinate 7,307,278, forward strand.
CACTCTCTCTTCCCAATTCAAAATAATTTGTGTTTTACAGTAATGGGTAGGATATTTAAGAATGAAGAGTGTAGATCATACAAATAATAATTTTTTTATAAGGACATAACCAACATACCTCTTCACCAAAGGCCCAAGGTTCATGGTCATTTGTACCCTTCTCAGAATGTCCACGGCAAAATGGAAACATTGCACCAATACCCATCCACCTTCCAAACATCTTTGGTGTCGCATTACCAGCAAATCCACCAATATCTGGGCCAGAAAGAGGCTGTCCACTGAGGCTCTGTATCAACAAAGTTCAGGAAGGGAAAAAAATGGGAACAGTTAAGCAGACTCCTTTTTGTTCACCTATGCTCAACACAATCATTTACACATGATATAAAATAGAAAAAAGTAAGCATGCATCATGTATCATGTATCATGTATCATGTATCATGTATCATGTATCATGTATCTTGATCCAAGTCTCAGTATAGATGCATTTTAATTGGATAATGCCTACAAATAACTTGCCAAGCTAGGAAAGGCTTTTGCTCCAAGTCAAGTTGAGCGATAACCAATAAAGGCTGGATATCACTTTCAGTTGCCACCAAAAGTTTGATATCTTGTGATGCCACAAATCAGGTCATATCTCACACCATGAAGACACTTGCCTAATCAGTAAGTGAAGAGTATCCAGTTTTATAAAAGAGAGTAATGCAGTTTCACTTAGAACTTAGAAGAGTTGCAGCTCAAAAGTATAACCTTTACACTATTTATATGCAATCCATCTTCAATCCCAAAAAGAATCTTTATTCATCTATACAAGACCAAAAACAGAAAAAGAAAGAAGAGAAAATAAAAAAATAATACAATGTAGTACACCCAGAAATTGAATGAAAAGGATGCAGCTAAGCATTGTCCTATACATTGTAGTTATGTAGTATTACAGGTGCCCAAGCAATGTAACAGTATGTGTGCATGAGATTTAGAGAAAAGAGATGCCATTAGGCTCTCCTTTAACAGTATGTAACTATGTACTACGTAGTACAACTTATATATTATTTATTTATTTTTTATTGCATCAGAAAGACATTTGCAGTACTGCACTCACTACCTTAGATGACAGCAAATATTAACAAGTTACTTAAACTAGATCAGAGGTTCCCACTAGTACTATATTACTATGCACTATCACAGGAAAAGTACATGATGAAAATAAACCAATAAAATCTTTCCAGGCTACATACCAGTTGAAGTACCATGGAAACACTCATTTGAAGGTGTTCCCAAGTTGATAGGTTGTCACCAGTCCATGTTGCAGCATACCTTTGGCTGCCTATAAATCCAGCCCGGGTAAGAACAAATGGACGTTTATCAGCTTTTGCTATTTTCATTCCTTCATAAGTAGATCTCGCCATCAACATCCCATAGACCTGAAAGGGCAACAGGATATTGTATTAAAAGATCTAATTCTTCTACTTTGATTCAAAAATTAAAATAAAAAGACAGAAGAACAATATAATAAATACGTTGTGGTAGTAAGAGTGTTTTCGGCAGCCGCCTAACTCGGGATCCCCATTGTGGATATTGGTCTCAGGCATAGTCTTTGTCACTACCTGATAAACAAGAATCGAGATTAATTCAATAACCATCCCAAGAAAGAAAGAGGGGAGAACGTTGAGTGTAATCAGGTTAAAAGTAGTATAATTCAGCACCTTAAATATTGCCGGTTCATTCATATCATTCCATATGCCATCAACACCATTAGAAGTGAAGTCTTTTACCAAATTTGCCCACCATATTCGAGCTTTTGATTGTGTATAATCAGGAAAGACGCAAGGTCCAGGCCACACCTCACCTAATTATAAAAGCAAAATGAGACAGCCGCCAGAGTTCATCAAATTAACGGTGGAGAATCAGATGACTAAGTTGTAAACCACTTTTAGACTTCAAGATGATAACTAGTGCATAAAATTCTTGTTTAAGAAAAGCAAAATATTTCACAACAGAATCAGGTTTTAACCATACAATTATGTAAATAATAAATAAATAAAATAAAAAAAAAAACAAGGAAAAAAGCAAAGGCTTTTGAATAACAGATTTTAGAAACAAGATTTGTAATGCCTCTTGAATGATCAGTCAACAACACATCACTGAGGACAGTCTCAGAAGCTACAGTAACGACTTCTCCAGACCAAACTTAGAGTGGAGTGCATTTTTTACATCCACCTCTCCCCCTCTTCTAAAAGCCCTGTTGTACCTAGTTTCCAATGTACATTTCCTTTACAACAACAACAAAGACTTATTCCCAAATTAATATGGGGTCGACTAGACATGAATCAATATGAGGAGTCGCAAAATTCATCCATAGAAATCCTCCTCCAATCTTCCCTGTCTGACACTAAATGTTCTTCAAGCCCCCTACATTAAGATCAACTGTACATTTTCTTCCCTATTAAGAATTTAAGATCAACCCCTCTACATTGAACTTTTAAATTTTTGATTGCATTGATGCTATATAAATGTATGTCAATAATTTCTCGCCTAAGTTTAAATTTACCAAAACATTCAAATGATGAGAAAGCAGCCAGCTCATGAGACCAAGCAACACAAATCGCAGATTATCATTGGAGAATTAGCAGTCTACAGGCTGTTATGAACAAATACTACGTAACTGATTTGGAACTTGGAGGGTGAGTGCCTCCCATAGTACTGAGCAACTAGTCAGGAATAATTTCATTCAGTTAACAGAATTTCTTTACGACTTGTGTAGACTAAGAAGACTACAATTGGGGTATAAAACATTGTTCATTACAAAATAAAATAAAATAATGGAAACTCAAGTTTTATACAGGAACTGCTCATAATGTCAAGACTCAAGATCATTGACACAGGGGCAAAATTATACCTATAAAAGGAGTTCCATCAGCACTTTTTACCCAAATGTCGTTCTCAGACCCACTATCATAAACAAAGTACCCCTTTTCATGTTTGATTCCTGGATCAAGCATCCAGATAGCCTTGAAACCATTAAGATGAAGATCATTCACCAGCGATTTTGGATCTGAAAAACGCTCCTGGTACAAATTTTAGGGCCACGGTTATAAAAATAAAATAATAAAAAACTATGATTAAAAAAAGAAAGTAGAAACGGGAAACTGTAGAGTTTTACAAAACAGTTTCATGTACAACAGGCAACTCATATCAATAAAATGAGAAATATATCCAAAATCTCTATAAGTCACCACAAAAGCCTGCACTCTAGCATAAGAACAGATAGCTTTCACTGCACCTATGGTGAATGGTGATTAATGTATTCAAATAAAAACGAAAACAATGAAAATATAATTATATATCTAACTTCTAATAATGCACTACCAAAATCCTGTTTCCACTCACCTTGTTTTAAATAAATGTTAGTAACTAGTAAGGATATTTTCATTAAGCAAAAGTTAAACCAATTTAGAAAAAATAAATTCAGCTTGTTGTGAAAAATAAGTTCCGTTCGGCAATCTTTCATAAAAGTTAGCAGAAATAAGTTACATTCACTAAATGAAATTTTGTTCACTTCAAGAAAAATCAATTATATTCAATAAATTTAAGCTCTGAATAGTAAGATAATTTAATCATGGTGATGAGAACAGCGCCCTGACTAGGGTCATTAGATACCATATCTGCATACTTGAACAGACATGCTCACAAAGATATAATAATAGGGATCGATAAGGCCAATTTACTTGATAAACTCTAACATATATACAGCCACATTTTCCATTAACTAAAGAATATTGAGAAACCAAGTACACAATGATATTTTTCAATTTCTTGACAATGAGGACTCAAGACTCATCCCCTACCAAACTTATTTCAGTTTCAAAAAAGTCAAATACTACAGGAGTAGAGGATACCAGTGTAAATTTTTTATCTGCAATTATGCACTACGAAAAAGTGCAGCTCATAAAATGTTACTGCTAGAATGATATCAATTGAGAAAATAGGAGAGAGGGGGGGGGGGTTTATTTAAA
>PYUH01000036.1:7317349-7338251 GCA_016808085.1 Suaeda aralocaspica
AAAAAAAAAAAAAAAAAAAAAAGACTAATAGTGTTACCGAGAGGTAGAGCTGAAGTGAGAAATCGTAGAATATCTCGGAAAACGTGATAATGATGATGTTAATGGTGATTGAAGATGATGATGAATGAAGTGAGATGAGGATGAAGAAGTAGAAGTGGAAGGAGAAAGTGTAGAAGCTGTAACTGCCACTTTACTAATCATAGTCTTATTTTTAGGCATTTACTCACCATCCTTTATTTTATTTTGGGAAATTTCTCATTGCTTTTATACTAATTCAAGTCATTTTTTATGTTTTTTTTTTTTTTTTTTAAAGTTATAATTAGTGGGGAAAAAATCGTTTTTTCTTGTTGGTAGTGTTGTGGTATCATTTATAGAACATTTGCATATAAAAATGAAAAATGCATATTGCATACTTTCAGGGTAAAGTTACTGTACAACGACCAACTTAAAGCAATTTTTTGGTAATTAGAATTAAATTTTTAATAACTTTAAAATCATCGAAATTTTATTGAATATTTTGAATTTTTTTTTATACATGACATAATAAGGTATATTAATTCATTAAAATTGTGTTTTTTAGCATTAGAAAGTAACTAGGTGCATAATAACTAGACCTAATTTTAAGGTAACTGGAACTCAAAAAAATATAACTCGAACCCAATAAAGTATAGCTTGAGTTAATGTCATAGTAACTAGAACGCAAAAAAGTGCAACTTTAAACCCGTTGTACAATAATTATTGTATGCTGGGTGTATATAAAACTTTGTCAAAAATGAAAGGTTAAATTAATCATTTCTTATCTCAAATGATGAGTCATTAATTTCAAAATTATTTTCAATTTAAGAAAATAATGCACTTAATAGATAAATATAAGTACGGGTGTGCACCACTACAAGATAACAGCGATTTTGCGACGGACAAATTCCGTCGCAAAACGTCCGTCTCTAAAATTTTTGTCGCAAATTTCCAAATTTGCGACGGAAAATTCCTTAGCAAATTTGCGACGGAAAATTCCCTCGCAAATTTGCAACGGAAACACTAGTAGAAAACTAGCTTATTAGTATCGTTTTTTATGACCTATTTGTATCATTTTACAAAAACAATACAAGTAGACAGTCTATTAGTATCGTTTTTTTTTACAAAAACGATACTAATAGTGGTTTTTTAAATATAAAAAAATAGCTATTAGTATCGTTTGTTTTCAAAAAACGATACTAATAGCGATTTTTGAAAAGAAAAAAAAAATAAAATTATTATAACAAATACTATATTAAATTGATGAATAACAATAATAAATTATTATTTTTTTTGGTAAAAATGTAAGCAGTTTTATTAAAAAAAAAGGAGAATAATTACATCCTAAGATCTAATTAAGCAAAACTGACTCAGTTTTGCACAAAGTAGACCCAAAAAACTGAACTATACAAAAATCACCAAAAACATCCCTAAACAAAGGAAACAAATAAAACCAAAAAAATCTATGAGCATAATGCTTCCCCTCAATCAACCAACCAAACATAAAACACACCTAAACCCCCACCATGCACCACCAAAGCAGCAACAAGACTTAAGCACTTCCCCAATCTTCACTTTTCCACTGCTGCATTACTCGTATTCTGCAGAGCTGCAGTCTGCAGAAACAATCCTCACAGTCCAACACAAACCATGCTTCACAAGTCAGCAGCACAACTAACCCCACACAATAGGACTCTATACTGCTGCTTCAACATAACAGCCCCACAGCTAGGCAGCTTCACCCATTAAGAAATGGGCAACAAAAAATAGCCACCTGAACCTAGCCACAGCCTCAGCCAACCTGAAAGCTGCACAAAAAACAGCTACACAGGACTCCAAACTGCAAAACTATTGATTAGACCATAACAACCAAAAAACAGCCTCAACACAACCTAATCTCATTGTTCACGGTCTATCTCCAAGACTTTTGGACTTAACAAAATATTGTTCTTTTGTAATGTATTTAACAGCTGACATTGCGAAAAGCCAACCCTTGAGAAAGCTAAATTCCTCTAACAACTGATAGAGGGATCAATAGATAAACAAGTTGAATGAACTGCGTTACGCCTAAAATGAATTATATGGCAGCAGTACAAATACCTGCTTCCATAATCTCAGGGATTCCGAACTCAGGAAGTCAGGAGTTACAATCGCCAAATTGAAAACATTCAAAATAATTTAAACATTCAAAACCTCAAAGGAATTAGCTCCGATAAATTGACGAATTAGCTCCGATAAATTGAAAACATTCAAAACAATCTCAGGGAAAAATTGACGAATTAGCTCTGATAAATTGAAAACATTCAAAATAATTTAAACCTCAAGTGTTTAAACCTAAAATCCTACAAAGGAATTTAAACATTCATAATAATTTAAACATTCAAAATAATTAACGAATGAAAATACTTCGCAATTTCAAACCTAAAAACCGACAAATGAATTTAAACCTCAAGTGTTTGATTCGAAGATTCGCTTAGCCATATATATGTTGTAGCCGCCATTAGAGGTGAAAACAGAGGTGAAGGAGAAGAATTGACGAATTACAGAAAAATTACAGAAAAATTACCCCTAAGCAGAATTGACTAATTGAAAAAGAGGCGAGACTGTTTGATAGATTCAGAGATGGCGAATTGAGAAAATGAAACGAAAGTGAGAGATTCAGAGATGGCAAGAAGACGCCGAGTTCGAAGGAGAAGGGTTTTTGGTCGCAAATTAGAAGAAGAAGGGAGAAGGGCTTTTGTGAGGGAATTTTTTCGCGACAAAATAATAAAAGGGTTTGTCGCTTTTTGCGAGGGAATTTTGCGACGGCTTATTCCCTCGCAAATACAAAATTCCGTTGCAAAAATCAATTGGTCACTTGATTTGGTTTGTCACTTTTTTGCGACGGAAAGGAATCCGTCGCAAACTTTTAAGCAAAAATCCGTCGCTATTTTGCCGATTTCTTGTAGTGCACTAGTCCAAGACCAGACGAACCAAAACGGAAGACCGAAATCCCCGAATCCCTGGATGAAGGACTACACCTGAAAATTTCCGGACCGAAACGGACCTGATTTTTTCTGTCCGAACCTGTATTGGATCTACTGGACTTGAATTTTCTTTTTCTTTTTTTTTTTGCCAAATTTCTAAAAACAAATATTTATTACTTACAAAAAAATATTATATCCCTCTTATACATATATTAAGTACAACATAAAATATAATAATACATAAAACATAAATAAATTTAATATTTTAACTAAAAAAAACTTTTATATATTAAACTTTTACATTAATTTACTAAACAAACTACATTTTTCAAGGAAACCGGTCCTACTGATCCGGACCTGATTTTTTTGGTCTTGGATCGGACCTGACCGGAAACCCAAAATCACTTATTTTTTGCAGGTCGAAGAGCAGACCAGAATCGCCGGTCTAAATTATGGTCCGTACCAAAATCGCCGAACCGGTCTAATTCTGGTCAAAATTCCGCTCCGGACTAGATTATGCACGCCCCCTATATATAGCTTTTGTTATATTAATAATCAATGACTTTAATGATTCTACTTGAGAAATACTATGTACCACCCTTAACAAAGGTAAAGGAAATGTATCAATCTTAACCTGAGTTTAGGATCTATTTGGCAAAACTAGTTTTTCTTAGTTGTAGCATTTGAGAAACTTTTAGCAATGAAGATTCAAAAGTAGCTGTTAAAAGTTAGTTGGTAAGGTAATTATTGAAACAATGAATGTTTAGTGAAACTAACTTACCAATGAAATTTTAAAAAATGATAAATGGCATAATTTAAATTCAGATTATTGAATGATTTTTTATTTATTAATTCCATTGTCTGGATCTCCTATAGGTACATTAAAACTTTACAAAGTAGAGTTCAATCTTGTCCATTCGTTTTATAATCAAGGGGTGATATAATCATTTGAGGACTTTTGGGGAACAAATATGATGGGGTTCGCGAAAGAAAATATACGAGCCATTAATTTTAATTCAATGGATGATATATAAGTATCTATACCTTCTAGAGTTTTTCTAAAACTCTAAAGGGTTCTAACACACTCGAAACTATCCCCTCACCATGAACCCTAAAAATCCTCCCCCTCACCCACGAAACCACCCCACTCATCCACAAAACCACTACGAATCGCCTTAAAACCATCCATCTCACCCTCATAAGTATGCAAACACCCCTTTCACCTATGAAACCACCCCCACCCTCAATTCGAATTTGAAAAGAAAAAAAAAGCCTTTCAATCTTCATTTGTGACTTTGAGAGAGTCAAATTGACCATGGAAACTCTAAATCATCATCCTTGACCATCAAAACCTTGAATTTAAGGTTCAAAAGAGGAAATAAAATTAGTAGCTGTAACAACGATTGTAAGGGGTGATAGTAAAGGGTGGTAGTGGTAGTGTGGTACCATGAGGAGGTAGGAATGATGGTGGGTGAAAAAGAGGAGAAAGAAATAGGGTATGGTGGAATACCGGTGAAACAGAGGAAGCAAAAAGAGAGGTTATTTGTTCCAACATTACCAAAAAACAATTTACAAGCTCGTTCGACATCACTGTGGTTTTTTAGTTTTTTTTTGTTCTGTAAAGTCTTATAGTAAATTTTATATATAAAAAAAAAGACTAACTTATTAGAATCGTATGATTTTGAAAACTGACTACAAAAAAGTGAAAATTACTTTTTATAGTTTTCTGATTTCAAAAAACCATAAAACTAAAAACAATAAATAGTAACAAACAAGCCCTTTAATTAATGAGTTTTGCTTTTCATTTTCTCTCGTACCCTTTTTCCAATTCCATTTCTTTTACCTCGTGCAAACCAAACGACCCCTAAAAGTAGAGGTGAAATGGGCGCAATGATATTAATAAAAAAAGTGTGTTGAAGGATATATATAAGAGTATTTGCGTAATTTATCAATTCTCAATTTCACCAAACAAGTACAAGATATAAATTGATAAATTTTCACACATTAATTGTCATTGTCAATCTCGTCCAATATCTCCAAATTCCCATTTCCACATGCATTCTATTAGACTATTAGGCTCAAAAGTCCATATATCCGTAACATGTAATTCTACACATAATTATCGGAGCCATTACTAAAATAAAAAAAAAACAAAACAAAAACAATTCGGTACTTGGAGCTATAAAGGTGATTGTTGGGTATGAGTCGATCCCCTATATCCTAAAATCGGAAAGGAATTTAATCAATTGGGACTTTAGTTATTCATGTCAAATACTCTAAAGCCCAACCATGCGGCCATGCCTGAAATTTATGGGAAATACTTGGGTGGCCGGTTGAGAAACGACCACCAAAGTTCTATTAAAATAATTATAGGGACATTTAAAAACATTATACTACCTCCGTTAATATTTAATTGCAACACTTGGGCTTGCACGTAGGCCTAGGCAATTTTTTTAATGATGTTTAGTAAATTATAAGGGTATGTGATTAAATAGAAAAGAGAGAGAAAAAACTGATTAAAGAAAAGTAAAAGTAGGGTGGTCCACCCAAATTTTGGTGGCAAATTTTTAGGGGGGAAAAGTTCCCCCTCAAAACATCAATTGTTTTTCTTTTTTTGAATTTCCCTCTACACTTAGAGGAAATTCAAATCAAAAAGTTTCTATAAACCCATGTTCCACCCCATAAATACAAATTCCATACAAGTTACACAAATGTTTACCAAAGAGGCACTGCTTGCCCAAAAAAAAACCAGAGAAAAGGAGGAGAAGAAGGCAATAATTACAGCCAACTAACATGGAAAAATCACAAAAAAAAAGACATCAAAGCTCCTAAGCCAGCCTTCTTCCTAAACTCCTCCACCAGCAGTCCCCAACCAGCTTCAATCAACCAAAGTTAGGCTTTATATACATCCCCAAAAAGTAGCAATCCTGCCACATCCACCCTTCTCCATCCTGCAAAAAGAGACTCAGGAAGGCAGAAACACAATTAGTTCAAGCCAAAACAACAATGGCAGATAACCAAGTTGATGATGGTTGGTTCTCCATAGAACAACTTCTGCTTGAACAAGAACAACTTGAACAAAGAGAAAGGGCAGAAACAGAAGATATTGTAAGTCACTGCAAACCGGAATTATCCCTTGACAAAAGGAGGAAAATAGTTGACAATATACTTGCAATGGAAAAACAAGAAAGCCTCCCATATGGAAGTCAGGCACAATTAGCAAGGGAAGTGGGGGTTCACAAATCAACAATATCTAGACTGTACTCATATGTAAAGGAACAGGGGCAGAGAGGGCAGTTGATTGATGTCAGATCCCACAAAACAGGTAAAGTGGGTAGAAAACCAAAGGAAATCAGTGACTAGTTTTTACAATCAGTGCCATTACAATTCAGGACTACTTTAAGATCTTTTGCAAAACATTTGAATGTTTCTCATGTGTATGTGCATAACCTTAAGAAAAGGGGCAGACTAAGAAGTCACACAAGCAACAATCATCCTAAATTAACCCCTGATCACAAAATTGCAAGAATGAAGTGGGTTTTGTCACACATCATTCCTGGAAGTCCAACCCAAAAAGCAACATTTCATGATATGCAATTAACCCTACACACAGATGAGAAGTGATTCTACTTGAACCCAGAAACAAGAAGATTTTATTTGTTGCCAAAGGAGGATGACCCCTGCAGATGTCAAGTGTCAAAAAGGTACAAAATCAAGGCAATGTTTATGACTGTCATTGGGAGACCCTTGTTTGATGAATCAGGAAGAATGGTTCATAGTGGGAAATATGGAATATGGCCTTTCATTTATCATAAACAAGCAACAAACAACAGCAAGAACAGGGCAGCAGGAATTTGGGAAGTTAAGGCTCATCAAAATGTGATAAGAGAGGTAGTCAGAGAGATGTTGCTTAATAAAATTATCCCATGTGTTAAACAAAATTTGCCCCATGAAATTCTAGGAAAAGAAGTTTACATTCAATGGGATAATGCTAGGCCTCATCAAATTCCATTTGACAATGAATGGATGCAAGCAACAAAGACAAATGGATGGAACTTTAATATGGTTTTCCAACCAGCTCAGTCACCAGACCTTAATGTCCTAGACCTAGGGTTATTCAACTCCATTCAATCAATTTAGTACCAACACTTTCCAAGAACAATTGAGGAATTCATTGATCATGTCAGTCATGCATATGACACACTTGATCCTATTGCAAACAAATACACTTGGCTTACATTGCAATCATGTATGGTTGACATTTTGTCAGTAAAAGGAGGGAACAACTACAAGATAGATCATATGGGTAAGAGGGGATTGGATGAGTTAGGACTTCTACCAGATAACTTAGAGTTTGATCAGAAAATTGTGCAAGAAGCTGTGCAATACTTGAATGACAGATTCAGGCAACCAACAATGGAACTACAGGCAGAAGTTGATAACAATCTACAAGTTGATGTTGACTGAACAACAAAGGGACTCATGCAGACACATCATGACTGTCACATATAACCTAAACATCTTCAATGGAGTAATGAAGCAATCAGGTTATATGTATTTTGAATGACTGATTTTTTTAAGGTTTGTAAATATGTATGTGTGTAATACACTTTTGAATAGGCAGTCATGATAACAACCAATGTGTGTATGACCTTCAAATGAAAATGAAAAACATGGAAACAAAATTTTTTGCACAACAACCTTGTTTCATTCTGTATTTGTCAATCCATCAGAGAGTTAATATTTCATCATTACCACTAATCATGAGAGTGATCAACCTCAACTGAACTGTTATATACAGAACATGAGCATCACAACTCTTGATTGGGTTTTAAATGAGTCCCTTCATCATTTGGAATGTAGACAAATATCAATTTAAGTAACAGAAATGGGGACTCATAATATACCATGAAATGGGACTCATGTAACTGCTTTGCATGAAGCTTTTACCTAGGGACTGAATTGTGTTGCACATAGGAGGGGTCATCATCATTCATCAATGAACAACCAAGGGACCATTGACCATAATCAAAGCAACTGACCCATGAAAAAACATGCATACAAACACAACAAAAACAAGTTACATGAAGAACAACAACATTATAATCAACAACAACATCATCAGTTTAATCAGCAACACCAACAGTTTAATTAACAACAGCATAATCAAAATCAACAACACCAGCTTCATGAACAACCATAGCAAGTTAATCAACAGTAGCAGCACTTTAATGAACAAAACAGAAGTGTAGTCAACAAGATTATAATCACGAATAACAAACACAAACATCTTGAACAACAGTATAATCAACAACAAACAAACAAAAAACTGCATAATCATTAACAACAGTATAATCATCAACAACACCCCATAAAAGGACACTAACTTATACGGATCTAACAGGTTAACACCAACAACACTTCAAACCCTAAAAAAACAAACAATCACAAAAATAATTAAGGTTATAAGGACTTTTACCGACCACCCATCAGATCTCAGGAGAACCACCACCAAGAACTGCCTTTCCTCTGCCTTTGGCGTCATCGTCAGAGGAGGAAGAATGGGTGGCTGGGAGAGCCAGCACAGAGGACTCATCAAAGGGATGGTTGGGGTCTTCCGAAGCTAGTGGTGGCTCATCATAGGGCTCAACAGCAACAACCATTTCAGTACAGGGTTCAGCAGGTGGGGGGACTCATCCTCAAGATCAAGAAGCTTAACACCACGCTTTCCCTTCCTCCTTGAGGACCTCCTTACACGAAAGAGGTTTCCAGTAGGGTTTAAAACCCTACAAACCCCTTTACCCTTGCGATCTGAAGAAGAAGGAGGTGTTCCTTTCAGATCTACATCATGAGCACCAACGACTTCACCCAAAGCTTTAAGAAGATTACGATTAAGGTGTTTCGCGGCTTCGCCGGAGTAGTAGGCTGACCTAGGGAACTTAGCTCCCTTTTCAATACCCTCAATCATCAAGAACAAATACTGGATTTCCTTCTCATTTTCTGTTTCAAACAAAGCTTTATGTAAAGGACTCAGATCTGACATTATTTTTGTTTTGTAGGTGGTGAGGGTTGAAGAAGAGAGAGCATTTTCCTTTTTTTTTTTTTAGGGTTTGTAAAACGGAAGATGAAAGAGAGAGAAAAGATTGAGAAGATGAAAGAGAGAAAGCAGAGAAATAGGCGAGAATTAAAGACGGCCTGGTGCATGAATTGAATGAAGATGAAACGCTTCATCTTCATGTCAGTTCTCCAGAATCAATACATTCAATGTATTGATGGAGGTAGTTGGGAGATGGGATAAATATTTGGAGGGAGTAATTAGATGTTAATCCAGCAGTGTTAAGAAATATCAACAACAAATTAGGATGCTTAAGTTATTTGTTAGAAAATAAAGCAGGGGTATTTTGGTAATTTCACCCCAAAAAATTTACCAAAAAAAGAAAAAAAGTAAGTAGTTTTGCAATTATTTGATAACAACCTAAAATAGTAAGTGTTGCAACTAAAAATTAACGGAGGTAGTATTATTTTTCAAAACATAAACAAATAAATTTTTTTTAATATTTTTTTCATAATAATACCATATTATGGTTGTAAAAATAAAATGATAATTAAAAATAATTTTTTAAAAATATAAAAAAATCATAAAAATGTTTTTTTTTATTATGTATAATAATTGCAAAAGAATTAATAATAATATGTGAGCTCGGTAACCCAAGAATTTTCAGAAATTTATTCTCCAATCCCATTCAATTTCTCTTCTGTTAATCTCCTTCTTGCACAAAAATAAAAGAAAGAAAAAAAACTTTGAAAGCCAATTAACTTCTACGCTTTCTCTCTCCTCCATTGAAGCAGCTTCCGTGCTTCCTCCACTCCATTGAAGCGGCTTCTGTGCTTCTTCTCTTCCACTGAAGTTGCTTCTGAGGTATAATGTTTTTAATTTTAATCATCATTTTTTTTATTTTTTTACAATTTAGGGTTAATCGTTAAATTCAATTGTTAGAAACTCAATTAGGATACTTTTAAGTTTGATTGTCGATCTTTTTATTACAATGGACGAACTTATTGGATATTTCTGCGATTGATTTTATCAATGTTGATAATTTTTTTTTTTTCAGTCTAATTTGATAAGTGAGTCAAATTTTGATTGTTAATGTGTTGTACTATGTTGTTTTTAGTCTTTAATTGTTAATGTAGACTATGAATATGAACGTCTTCTCCCTCGGCGCAACCGCCTTGCAAATTACTTTTAAATGTTAGGAGGAGGAACAGTTGGGGACGTTGAGGCAGAGGCAGACTGTTGGCTACCTATTCTCATAGTACTTTATTAGTTTTAGAGATTGAAATTTCTAATATTGTCATGTTTTTGTACCTCTTCGTTTGTTGATGTGGAAGAATGAAGTAATTTTTGGGTTAATAATGTTGTCTATCATCAGTGAGTTAATAAGAATAAGGTTTAAGATGACAAGGCTTGCTAGGTTAGGGAACTTTAGCATATTCGAATTACAACAGAAACATCGAAACTAAGTTGGTTTCCCTATTAATTAGAAATTTATTTGTTTAATGGAAGTAAAATCGAGGAGAATTTTTGGTTTAAATAGAGAAGTATGGAGGAAAAGGATTGATGTAGTTGACTATGGCAATCCATCATTCCCCACCATTTTGTCAATGCACAATTCAAATTAGCTTAGTTATGGTCAGTTTGGATCAAAATTTTGTATTTGTCGCCTATTGAAAAGTATGTTTGAATTTAACTCAAACAAGATTATTTGAAACTATAGATTGGTTTGTAAGAATCGATTGGTTTGGTTTTCAGAGCTAAACAACTTGTAGTCTATTGACTTGAAATGATTAAATAATGGCATTTTCAAATGAAATGATTTTTAATTGCTGTTTTTCTTTTTTGGTTTTTGGTGTTTTTGGTATAAACACTGTAAAATATTGATTGGTTTTATCTTTTTATGCATTGCAGTTAATTCAGGAGGGTTTTCCTCCCTCTTCCCTGTTGACTGGTAAATCAATTCCAAGAATTGATGGATCGCCCACCACATGATTATGCTGCTGCAATGGCTTTTGCTCAGCAGCAGCAACAGGCAGGCAATATGCCTGGACAACAATATGGGTTTCCTCCTCAGCATCAGCAATTTTCCCCGTCAGTTCACGGTCCTCCCTTTATGCCTCATCCATCTATCCAGCAATACCCTTTCCAGCACCAACAACATCCTCAACAAATGCATGGTCATCCACCCCACTCTCATCTTCTTCATCTTCAACAGCAACAACCTCCTCCAGCTTTCCCTCCTCATATGCCTCCACATATGGCACCCTCTCCTTTCCCTGGAGGTCCATATGACTCTGCTCCACCTCCAGCTCCCCCTCCTCCAGATCCTGAAATGCGAAAGCGTATTGACAAGCTAGTTGAGTATGTTGCCAAAAATGGACCAGGTTTCGAAGCAATGGTGTGTGAGAAAGAAAATAAAAACCCAGATTACAGTTTCTTGTTTGGTGGCGAGGGTCATGGATATTATCGCTATAAGCTCTTTTTATTTACTCGTTCTCCTGGTCCTTACGGTGCCCCTTTTCCTCCTTCTATGCCTGGAATTCATCCACCAACTGTGAATCCTACTGCTGTTTCTGGTTCAATGATGGGTGCACCTCAGATGCATCAGCCTCCTTTCCCTCATTATGATCAGCAACAACCTTATTCTCAGCCTTTTATGGGTGAAGGTCGACTGGATCATGACCATCATTCCAAGCCATTTCGAGGTCTTTCTGGTCCACTTCCTTCTGATATTGCTATGGAGTTGAATAATGTTCTTGTCAACCTTACCGGTACCAAGGAATCGATTAAAGGTGCTAAAGCATGGTTTATGCAGAGGTCCCCTTTTGCACCTGCTCTAGCTGAAGCATTGAGAGATAGGGTCTTTGCTTTAGAAGACTCTGAGAAACAATTACACATTGTTTACCTTGCAAATGATATACTGTTTGAAAGGTACATTATATGTTGTTTATGAGACTGCAATGATACTGATTATAATTGCCATACCTGAAGAATTTTTTTTGTGTGTTCTTGTCATTGGAGAATAATTTTGTGGGAGATGATCTCATGATAATTCTTTCTATCTTATTTGGTTTGGTTTTTCTTTTAAAATCATGGGGAAATGTGTTGCAGTCTTTTGCAGTTATGCCATTAAATAGATACCACAATAACATGGTGCACTGATAAGTGATAACTGCTCTGCACCTTTTCTTTCCCCCTCCATTTACAAAAGGTTATTTTCTATGCTTGTACTGCTATGATATTTTTGTTGTCTTTTCTGACCCTGGTCTTTTCATTTGGCCTTTTCATTTCACAGTTTCCAACGACGTACCAATCCTCATGAACTTGATAATGAGGCCCTTGCATTTAAACCTGTTATGGGCTCGATGCTTGCACGGATTTACCATCATCCCCTAAATAAGGAAGAAAACCAGTCAAGATTGCAGAAAATAGTGCAATTCTGGGCTTCAAAAGAAGTTTATGACCAAGAAACTATTCACGCACTTGAGGGAGAGATGATTGGAGGAACACCAGCCCATTCTTTTCCAGGTCCTCACAAAGAGTTGCATGGTGTTGATTCTTCAAGTTCTGGGGGTAGAGATTTGTTCCCTTTATACCCTGCTTCTAGTCTTTTCTACTTTCCTTTAGACATGTGGCACCTCCTATTAACCATGTTTAAGCTGCATCTTATGTTAAACTTGTCATTGATTTGATATATATTGATTGTATATTAATTAATAGACCTAATTATTACAATCCCCTTAATGCAGGGATGCCACCGCAAACAGCAATTAATCTTCTGCATTGGCAGCAGGACAAACCTGTTTCTCTACCTAATCAAGAACAGGCTGATAGACATGGCCTTGCAGTTTCAGCTATGCCTCCTGGTCAACCATTTCTTCCCCATAATGTCCCGCCTGGTGGCTTTGCAGGATCTGTTCCATTATCTTCTGTCATTCCACCAACAAATTATCAACCACCATCCTCACATTCATTGCCACAACCATCTGCTAATGTCGGTGACAAATTAGCACCATACCCTTTGTTCCCTCCTGGTCTTATACCAGGAATGGTCAGAAAACAGCAGGTTGGAAGTGGTGTGCCCTACTCTTCAATGAGCCCTCTAGACATTCCAACTGTCATACCACCATCTGATATACCCGAATCTGATATTTTGGAGAGGGTGTCCAAGTTTTTCAAGGAGATTGGAGAGGTAAACCCTTCTGAAGGGCCGATGAGTGGTTCTGAAGCTAGATATGAAGATGACTATCAAAGAGATTCTCCAGTGCGCAAGGGAGGAGCTTGTATTCCTCCACCGTCGAACTTACATTCAGATGTAGATAGAGAAATAGAACCGCCATCATCTGGCTCTGGAAGGTTAGGCCTTGGAGCTGCTGCAAATCCAAATGAATCAAGTCAATATGATGATGTTTATTCTAGTTATCGAAAACAAAGAAGCAGTAATTACCATGTATCAATGAGCACTAGAGCAGTGACGACTACAAGATAAAGCATAGTAGAAATGTTGGTGCTTTGTGATTTGAGGGTACTAGATTAGAGTTCCTTGTTACTCTTCTAAAATTGAATGTTCGGTTATGATTTGGGGTTTGAAATCTCTAAAAGAGTAGGAAAACATTTGATCGTTCATGATATATGGTGTCTCGTGGGTAGAATTTGACCTTTGTTTTGGCAGCAAATATGTTTAAGTCTAGCTGGTGTGTTTCTTTTTTGATATGAATATATGATACTTTTTTTTTATGTCTTTTTAATTGCATAGAGCTTGAGTTGTGAGGGGTGCTTATCAAGCGATTCGATCATGAGCTAGGGGTTGCTCGAGCCGAGTCGAGTTGCTCACGGACGACTCGTTAAAAATACTAGCCTATTTCAACTTCTAATTTTATAATGATTATATTTTTTTTCTTTATAAATTTTTTTCTTTTTATAGTTGAACAATTTACTTTATTCAATGTTAAAGTATTAAACAATTTTAAAGACAAATTAATTGAAAATAATTGTCAATTATGCTTCCTTTGCTATGATAACACTATATAAATTGCAAAATAATAGTATCTTATCGAGTTTTGAGCTCATTTAAGTGAGCTCGAGTTAACTCGAGTTGAGTTTTGACCGAACTTTGTCCAAATTGAACTCAAGCTGCTCGCGAGCTACTCAACTCGTTAAGCACCCATTTGTGACTAACTAATTGAGTTGAGATCATATCAAATTGTATGTCTCACATTGTATTGCACTACGTTGTACCATCTAAAGTTAGACTTTTTTTATATCATTATAGGGTACATGAGGTTAACAAAATATCATTTTGGATAGGAAATATTGCTAAAAGAAACATTTTAAAAATATTTTTTTGCGAGAAGAAACCTTTTAAATTTTATTTTGCAAATTAAAACCTTAAACAATTTTTTTTTTTTTGCCAGATGAAACCTATAGCATCATTTTCAATATTGACAGATATAATCCGGCATTGAATCCGATCATTCAACTAATTACACTCCATTCACTGTTTTCCTTACTTGTTCTCCAACTTTCACCTCCCTCCTACCAAGTTATCATCTTCACTTCATCCATGGCAATTCATCACCAACAAACTCAAAAAAATCACCATTATCTTCATCTTGAAATCAAGTTCGTTTCACCAATTTAAAACAACTTCATCTCATTCACTATCCCACAATAAACCACAAATTTTGGGAGGGAGGGTGTAATTAAACCCAAATTGAACAAAATCAAACCCAAAATTAGATACCCAAAAACAAAGTTGTAATCAAATTTATATTTCAAATCCATTTTGCAAAAATCCCCAAAACCCATGATTTTAAACAAAACCCAAACGAAATATAACCCTTAAATTCGAAAACAAAAGGACTTCTAATTGTCAAATCAAAATCTTATACAATAATCCTAGATTTCTATATTTGAACAAAAAACCCTAACTGTAGTTGATGAGAAGACGAAGATGGTGTTGAAGAAGGCAACGACGGCGGTGTGAAGGTGTTGTGTTGGAAGTGAAGGTGGTGTGATGACAGTGATGGTAGCAAAGTTGATGAGTAAATATAAAAAAAGGAGTGCAATTAGAGGAAAAAAGAGGGTCAATGCCGGATTTTATTGGTCAACGCCGGAAATAATGCATTAGGTTTCACCTGACAAAAAAAATTTAGTTTAAGGTTTTAATTTGCAAAAAATAAAATTAAATTAAAAGGTTTTTTCTCGCAAAAAATTATTTTTAAAAGGTTTCTTTTGACAATTTTTCCTTTTGGATATCCCATGTTTCAATAATATCAATTTGGGTAACTGATGGTCTAATATCATTTTGGAAACCTCATACTCCGTATTTTTTTCTTTCTCTCTCTATTTTTTTTTAATTTATTATTATTATTATTATTATTATTATTATTATTATTATTATTATTAATTTTACAAAGGGTACCTCATTTCAATAATATCAATTGAGTACCTGAATTTTGCCAATTGATTCAATGTAGGTATCTCAAAAAAATATGTCATTATCTCAAAAATATGTCGTATAACTTTACATTCACTTTTTCATATCCCAAAAAACAACTTTAAAAATTAATAACTATATACTTCATTTCTCTCCACATTACTCGCAACGTACTATTCAGACACGTATTTTGAGATAAAGATTTGAAGGCCTAAGCATATGAACTACTCCGTAATTAAAATAACTTTAACACATGAAAGAGCTGGACTATTAGAAGTCATTTGTGTAAATATTATTAATTTACTACCTCTGTTTCTTATTACTTACAACACTAGGTATTATTTGTGAGATATAAAAAATTTAAGTGTTGCTACTAATAAGAAACGGAGGTAGTAATTAATTTGCTCATTTAGCCTTTTAAAACTCTGTCTTAAAGTACGTGCTGAAGTGGTATGTTGTAATTAATATGGAGCAGAGGAAGTATAAGAAGAAATTATAATAATTATATATTTGGAAAGTATACATCAAGATGAATCAAACAAAATCACATAGGACTATGTTTTTCGTAACGTATACAACATCAAATTGAGTCAAAATTACATTGTGAACGGTGTCAAAAACCCTAATATAGCATGTAAGAAGCTACAAAGGGAGTATTAATTGGATAATAATAACGTATGCATTGGGACGAGTCAAACAGGACCCCATATAACTATATTAAAAATAATCTAAAAAATTCTCCCATCTTATATATAATGTCAAGATTCTAAACGTATGAAACAAAAGGGAACAATGAGTATTTAGTTACTTGGAACTATTTAGCAAAAGTATGTTGTAAGAAAGAACATAGTGGTTTGAAATTGATGCGAAAATGATGTTATCACATATTCACATGTCGCAAATTCTTATGTGCACCCGGAGCATCTTCCTCTAAGTGCTCCCGGGCGTTTGTAAGACACACGTGACAGTTTAAAATTTTTTTTTTGTTCTGAACTATCGGTGCTTAGGTAAAATGAATATTGGTGTTTTTGTTCTGAACTTTAATGTTTTTTAACTAAACATTAATGTTGTTCTTATGTAAAATAAACATTTATGTTTTTATTTTGAACATTAATTTTTCTTCACTGAACATTGATTCAGTGCTTAGGTAAATGAATATTTATATTTTTATTTTGAGCATTTATGTTTTTGAACTGAAAATTGGTGTAGTTACCTTGAACAATGATGTTTTTTGGATCATATAGTTTTTTGGTGAACTTTAATGTTGTTATTTGAATATTATTGTTTTAAGATTGAACATTTATGTTATTATTTTGGATATTAATTTGAATTTATACATATAGATCCAAAAGAGCTCATGTACCATCTACAACAATTCATTTTTTCTGAATGTTCAGAATTTTTGTGAAAATTTTAGAAATATGATTACATCAATTACAAGAGAAATAACTGTTTGTTATACAAATCAAATGCTTCTTCATCATTGTTCACTTTTACATTCAACAATTCAGATTCATCAGCTTCATTTACAATCATTTGGATTGAATCATCTGCAAAAATTGAAAACATTAAAATTATTAAAAGATGAACACTAACTCATTGTACAACAATTAGAAGAACATAACTGAACAACAATTCATTTTTTCTGAATGTTCAGAATTTTTATGAAAAAGTTCAGAGATAAGACTATACCAATTACTAGAGAAAATTGAACAAAAATTCATTTTTTCTGAATGTTCAGAATTTTAATGAAAAAGTTCAGAAATATGATTACATCAATTACAAGTAGGGATGAAAGTAATTCAGATTAAAACCGAAAACCGAACCAAACCAAACCATTTTGGAAATTTGGATCGGACTTTTTTGTAATTTGGATCGGTTTGGATTGTAATTTTTTTTATTTTCCGGTTTTCGGTTTGGACTCGGACTGGACCCCTCGGTAGACCGTACACCGAACTTTAGACCGAATAGTAATAAACCTTTAAGTCCTTAATGGCCTTAAGCCTACTACTTGTTAAGTAGTTATGTCTAAAACAGCAAAAGCTAGCAAAATCCTAAAATTCTCTATCATCCTTTTTCAAAGTGTGTGTAGTATTTGATTTAGTGAGTTATTAGATAGCACTACAGATTATTGCTACAAATATATTAAGCAGGAATTGTTGTACAAAAAAAAATATCTTTAAAATTCGGATTGGATTGGATCCAAAATCGTAAGATTGAATTTAGGTGGATTGGACTAAAATTCAATATGGATTGGATTGGTCTCAAATTTCAAAGACCGAAAATATATGATTTGGATTTGGATTGGGCAATAATCCAAACTATAGACCGAACTTTCACCCCTAATTACAAGAGAAATTGAACAACAATTCAATTTTGCTAATGTTCAAAATTTTTATGAAAAAGTTCAGAACAACATATTAACATAGAAATTTAATTTTTGAACATTAATTCATTTTTTCTGAACATTTATGAATCTTCATCATCATATATGCAAAATTTCAGAACATTAATTGAAACTTTTTGAACGTTTATTAAATAAAATTATGAAAAATTTGACAAAAATTAAATTTGCTGCGTATTTATAGCAGTTGTTGTGTGGAGATTTATGAAAACTGCGCAAAAGTAGTGTTTTTTACCGAAAGTACCTAGAGGAAGATGCTCCGGGTGCAGCAAATCCAGATTGTTCACATGTAGTAATTTGTTTTATTTCTTTTCATGGACCATCACAAACAGTGTTTTGTATTGCTCCTTTTTTATTGATGATGATGCGTTGTTGTTGTCTGGAGTTAACACTTGGAGTGACAATAACTATAAATGAGTTGTCACGATGAACCTCCCATTAATTTCCTTTTCTTTGTTCTTTAACATAAAGTAGGTAATAACTGATAGCAATAATAATAATAGCAATAATAATAATAATAATAATAATATCAAAGAATGCATGTACACTAGTCTAGTAAAATTACAAATTTAGGCTATGTTCTCTTCACGGGATTACAATCCCGATCCATTCCATTCCATTCCCGGGTCATCCATTCCAATCCATTCCAATCCCAGCAATTCATTCTAATCCCGGCAATCCATTCTAATCCCGACAATCCATTCTAATCCCGGCAATCCATTATAATCCCGACAATATATTCTTGAAAATTTAAATCTTAATTAAAATTAAATTCTTAATTAAACTCTTGAAAATTTAAATCTTGACGACATAATAATGTTCATAACAAATTTGCTTTTTTTTTTTACTACATTTTTGTTACATAATAATTTACTGTAGATACAATATCCTTGCAAGTAGATAAAGAAGTGCTTCAATTATTCTTGTATATTTCTTCCTCCTCTATATCATCATCATCTTGGAACCTCATATTTCCAGCACACACATCTTGCCATATTTCATCTGCAATATTTGCACGAATATCTCGCATTAACATTGTTTGTGTCGGATTAGTGAAATCTAAATCAGCTACACGTTCAATATTTTGGGGACCATGAGAAATTGGAATCCCTAATTTGCCTAATCGAATGAAATTATGTAAAGTGCATGTTGCCACAATTATAGCCAATTGATACGTTTCTTCCATTTGTGGCATCAAAATGAAATTAAGCTGCAATCAACAGGCAATTTTTTTTATTTGGAAATAATAATAATAATAATAATAATAATAATAATAATAATCTCAATGTTAAAAAATAATTACCATTGTTACAAAATATTAATAACTAATGATAATAATGATCTCGGCAATCCATTCTAATCCATTCTAATCTCATCCATTCCATTCCATTCCATTCCAATCCAATCAATTCCATTCCATTCCAGCCAAATCCCGTGAAGAGAACAGAGCCCAAATGGCAAAAAGGTCGTTTCTCCATTAATTCGAATTGTCAGCCTTCGTCATCTTCAAACAAGCATAACTGGTAAACATAGCAATTAACCAAAAATCACAAGAAACAACCTTGAAAAATTATTGCTTCAGCTAATCATCCCTAAATCACTTTCAATAATTAATTTTATGAATTAATTAACTGAAATGACAATTAGTTTCAACACACTACTTGGTTACCAGGAGATTACGTGCTAAAAAAATGGTTTTACTGAAAAAAAGGTATTGTCACTTACAGTGGCGTAGCCAGGAATTATGCAATGGTGGATCACTATTTTCCGAGTATCAAATTATTTTCTGAAGCTAGATAATATTTTGATATCGATGTATCATCCATATCAACCATTCAAAAGCAACTCACTAGAATGGTACTTACAAATTATTCTATCAAGTAATAGTTAGTAAGTTACTACTTTGTACAATATCAAATAAACTAATAATCTTTTCAAAAAACAATAATAAAATTACTCATAACGATTCTAAAAAAAAAGCTAAAAAAAGTGATAATAATACTTAAAAAATAAGAAATCTATTGTTTTTCTTTTGCTGTGTTTTACTAGCATTTCCTTTATTTTTTTTCTTTGGTTCTAGAGTTTTAGGCTATTATTCCATTGGGTTCTCTTGTTCAACAAAATTATTTTTTCCAGAAATCAAGTTTCATCAAATAAACTCAATCAAGTTTCAATTTGATAAATTCAACAATTCAACTCTAAATATCCAACACCTTAATTACTCCATCAATTATTACCAACAACTCAACTCAAACCTAATTTGATTAACAATTAAATTAAGGAAAAATTCATAGAAATAATCCAACCTTTGATCGATTAGCTCACATTGATCCGACATTTTGATTAACTAGTTATAATCCCACTTTTAAACTCTATCCTTTTTACAAGTGACATGTCATTCAGGTCAAAAACTCTATTAAACTTTGGTTTTAATTTTATTTTCTTTTTAAAGAAAATTTAGATTTTTTTTTCCTCCACCTTTCTCTACTCTTTCTTCCTATGTAGAAGTACTAACATCCTCCATTTTTGGTCCTTGGAATACCACCAAATTCACTTACAACCAAAAGATCGTTACTAGTTTGCCACCGCTATCACAACACCACTACCACCTCCGACACCATCAATGTTGCCGCTATTATTTAAGCCGCAAAACCCAATTGGAAAATCTAATTCTAGCCTAGCTAACTCGAAAATCTGAAGCCTAAGATCAAAATTCCAATTCGAAAATTGAAACCCCAATTGAGTAGTGATCGATGTAAGTTTCAAGCAGATGAATGTATTAACAATGAAATATAAGTTTTAAGAATTGCAAAATGCTATTAATAAATGGTGATGAGGGTGATTTAAGTCTAGAGGATACTGCAATTTTAATGGAAAGAAGAGGGAGGATTTTGATGCAGAGGGAATCTGGTATGTAAATTAAGATCAATCTTCTTCTTCATCTTGTTTTCATGGGTTGATCGAGCTATGCATTTTCAACTTTTGTGTGTGTGGGGGGGGGGGGGGGGTTTGGGGGGGAAAGT